>CATKUP010000571.1:0-123608 GCA_949786385.1 Onychomys leucogaster
CGAACTACATCATTCACGGAGCTCACACGTTTCTCATCTTTACAGACAAGCATTGGATGTTAGAGGACCAGTGCTTTGTGTCAGTTTAAGAAGCAGAGTTGGACTAGATATGGTCCGTAAGTGTAGGAAACACCGTTCTTTTGTTCTCAGCTAAATCACATTTCCTGCTGTCTTAGAGACTCTAGAAAGCAAGAGCGTGCTTCTTGTTCTAAAGCAGAGTGTGATCAATGGATGATTACACTGCTGTGTGTTTCACTCCAGAAATGGAGTTAAATCCCAAGCTCTTTGTCTTCCTACAAGCAAGACTTCGTTTCAGGTAAGGGCAGTCACTTTTCAGCTCAAAAGAACTACATCGTTCACGGAGCTCACACGTTTCTCATCTTAACAGACAAGCATTGGATGTTAGAGGACCAGTGCTTTGTGTCAGTTTAAGAAGCAGAGTTGGACTAGATATGGTCCGTATGTGTAGGAAACACTGTTCTTTTGTTCTCAGCAAAATCACATTTTCTCCTGTCTTAGAGACTCCAGAAAGCAAGAACGTGCTTCTCGCTCAAAGGAGAGTGTGATCCATGGATGAGAAAAATGCTGTGTTTTTCCCTTCAGAAATGGAGTTAAATCCCAGGCTCTTTGTCTTCCTACAAGGAAGACTTCGTTTCAGGTAAGGGCAGTCACTTTTCAGCTCAAACGAACTACATCGTTCACGATGCTCACATGTTTCTCATCTTAACAGACAAGCATTGGATGTTAGAGGACCAGTGCTTTGTATCAGTTTCAAAAGCAGAGTTGAACTAGATATGGTCCGTATGTTTAGGAAACACCGTTCCTTTGTTCACAGCACACACACGTTTCCTGCTGTCTTAGAGACTCTAGAAAGCAAGAGCGTGCTTCTTGTTCTAAAGCAGAGTGTGATCAATGGATGATTACACTGCTGTGTGTTTCACTTCAGAAATGGAGTTAAATCCCAGGCTCTGAGTCTTCCTACAAGCAAGACTTTGATTCATGTAAGGGCAGTCACTTTTCTGCTCAAACGAACTACATCATTCATGAAGCTCACACGTTTCCCATCTTAACTGACAAGCATTGGATGTTAGAGGACCAGTGATTTGTATCAGTTTCAGAAGCAGAGTTGGACTAGATATGGTCCGTATGTGTAGGAAACACCGTTCTTTTGTTCTCAGCAAAATCACGTTTCCTGCTGTGTTAGAGACTCCAGAAAGCAAGAGCGTGCTTCTCGCTCTAAAGCAGAGTGTGATCCATGGATGAGAAAAATGCTGTGTGTTTCCTTTCAGAAATGGAGTTAAATCCCAGGCTCTGTGTCTTCCTACAAGCAAGACTTCGTTTCAGGTAAGGGCAGTCACTTTTCAGCTCAAACGAACTACATCATTCACGGAGCTCACACGTTTCTCATCTTAACAGACAAGCATTGGATGTTAGAGGACCAGTGCTTTGTGTCAGTTTAAGAAGCAGAGTTGGACTAGATATGGTCCGTATGTTTAGGAAACACCGTTCTTTTGTTCTCAGCACACACACGTTTCCTGCTGTCTTAGAGACTCTAGAAAGCAAGAGCGTGCTTCTTGTTCTAAAGCAGAGTGTGATCAATGGGTGATTACACTGCTGTGTGTTTCACTTCAGAAATGGAGTTAAATCCCAGGCTCTTAGTCTTCCTACAAGCAAGAATTCGTTTCAGGTAAGGGCAGTCACTTTTCTGCTCAAATGAACTACATCGTTCACGAGGCTCACACGTTTCTCATCTTAACTGACAAGCATTGGATGTTAGAGGGTCAGTGCTTTGTATGAGTTTCAGAAGCAGATTTGGACTACATATGGTCTGTATTTGTAGGAAACACCATTCTTTTGTTCTGGGCACACTCAGATTACCTGCTATATTAGAGACTCTAAAAGCAAGAACGTGCTTCTCGCTCTAAAGCAGAGTGTGCTCCATGGATGAGAAAAATGCTGTGTGTTTCCTTTCAGATATGGAGTTAAATCCCAGGCTCTGTGTCTTCCTACAAGCAAGACTTCGTTTCAGATAAGGGCAGTCACTTTTCAGCTCAAACGAACTAGATCGTTCACGGAGCTCACACGTTTCTCATCTTTACATACAAGCATTGGATGTTAGAGGACCAGTGCTTTGTGTCAGTTTAAGAAGCAGAGTTGGACTAGATATGGTCCGTAAGTGTAGGAAACACCGTTCTTTTGTTCTCAGCACACTCACGTTTCCTGCTGTGTTAGAGATTCCAGAAAGCAAGAGCGTGCTTCTCGCTCTAAAGCAGAGTGTGATCCATGGATGAGAAAAATGCTGTGTGCTTCCTTTCAGAAATGGAGTTAAATCCCAGGCTCTGTGTCTTCCTACAAGCAAGACTTCGTTTCAGATAAGGGCAGTCACTTTTCAGCTCAAACGAACTACATCGTTCACGAAGCTCACACGTTTCTCATCTTAACTGACAAGCATTGGATGTTAGAGGGTCAGTGCTTTGTATCAGTTTCAGAAGCAGATTTGGACTACATATGGTCTGTATGTGTAGGAAACACCGTTCTTTTGTTCTGGGCACACTCAGATTACCTGCTATATTAGAGACTCTAAAAGCAAGAGCGTGCTTCTCGCTCTAAAGCAGAGTGTGATCCATGGATGAGAAAAATGCTGTGTGTTTCCTTTCAGAAATGGAGTTAAATCCCAGGCTCTGTGTCTTCCTACAAGCAAGACTTCGTTTCAGATAAGGGCAGTCACTTTTCAGCTCAAACGAACTACATCGTTCACAGAGCTCACACGTTTCTCATCTTAACTGACAAACATTGGATGTTAGAGGACCAGTGCTTTGTGTCAGTTTCAGAAACAGAGTTGGACTAGATATGGTCCGTATGTGGAGGAAACACCGTTCTTTTGTTCTCAGCGCACTCATGTTTCCTGCTGTCTTAGAGAGTTTAGAAAGCAAGAGCGTGCTTCTCGCTCTAAAGCAGAGTGTGATCCATGGATGAGAACTATGCTGTGTGTTTCCCTTCAGAAGTGGAGTTAAATCCCAGGCTCTGAGTCTTCCTACAAGCAAGAATTCGTTTCAGGTGAGGGCAGTCACTTTTCTGCTCAAAAGAACTACATCGTTCATGAAGCTCACACATTTCCCATCGTAACTGCAAGCATTGGATGTTAGCGGACCAGTGCTTTTCATCAGTTTCAGAAGCAGAGTTGGACTAGATATGGTCCGTATGTGTAGGAAACACTGTTCTTTTGTTCTCAGCACACTCACATTTCCTGCTGTCTTAAAGACTTTAGAAAGCAAGAGCGTGCTTCTTGCTCTAAAACAGAGTGTGATCCATGGATGAGAACTAAGCTGTGTGTTTCCCTTCAGAAATGGAGTTAAATTCCAGGCTCTGTGTCTTCCTACAAGCAAGACTTCGTTTTAGGTATGGGCAGTCACTTTTCAGCACAAACGAACTACATCGTTCAGGGAGCTCACACGTTTCTCATCTTAACAGACAAGCATTGGATGTTAGAGGACCAGTGCTTTGTGTCAGTTTCAGAAACAGAGTTGGACTACATATGGTCCGTATTTGTAGGAAACTCTGTTCTTTTGTTCTGGGCACACTCAGATTGCCTGATGTATTAGAGACTCTAGAAAGCAAGAGCGTGCTTCTCGCTCTAAAGCAGAGTGTGATCCATGGATGAGAACTATGCTGTGTGTTTCCCTTCAGAAGTGGAGTTAAATCCCAGGCTCTGAGTCTTCCTACAAGCAAGAATTCGTTTCAGGTAAGGGCAATCACTTTTCTTCTCAAACGAACTACATCGTTCATGAAGCTCACACAATTCCCATCGTAACTGACAAGCATTGGATGTTAGAGGACCAGTGATTTGTATCAGTTTCAGAAGAAGAGTTGGACTAGACATGGTCCGTATGTGTAGGAAACACCGTTCTTTTGTTCTCAGCGCACTCACGTTTCCTGCTGTGTTAGAGACTCCAGAAAGCAAGAGCGTGCTTCTCGCTCTAAAGCAGAGTGTGATCCATGGTTGAGAACTATGCTGTGTGTTTCTCCTCATAAATGGAGTTAAATCTCAATCTCTGTGTCTTCCTAGAAGCAAGACTTCGTTTCAGGTAACGACAGTCACTTTTCAGCTCAAACGAACTACATCGTTCACTGAGCTCACACATTTCTCTTCTTTACATACAAGCATTGGATGTTAGAGGACCAGTGCTTTGTATCAGTTTCAGAAGCAGAGTTGAACTAGATATGGTCCGTATGTGTAGGAAACACCATTCTTTTGTTCTCAGCACACACACGTTTCCTGCAGTCTTAGAGACTCTAGAAAGCAAGAGTGTGCTTCTTGTTCTAAAGCAGAGTGTGATCAATGGATGATTACACTGCTGTGTGTTTCACTCCAGAAATGGAGTTAAACCCCGGGCTCTGAGTCTACCTACAAGCAAGACTTCGATTCAGGTAAGGGCAGTCACTTTTCTGCTCAAACGAACTACATCGTTCATGAAGCTCACACGTTTCCCATCTTAACTGACAAGCATTGGATGTTAGAGGACTACTGCTTTGTATCAGTTTCAGAAGAAGAGTTGGACTAGATAGGGTCCGTAAGTGTAGGAAACACCGTTCTTTTGTTCTCAGCTAAATCACATTTCCTGCTGTCTTAGAGAATCTAGAAAGCTAGAGCGTGCTTCTTGTTCTAGAGCAGAGTGTGATCAATGGATGATTACACTGCTGTGTGTTTCAATCCAGAAATGGAGTTAAATCCCAGGCTAGTGTCTTCCTACAAGCAAGACTTCGTTTCAGGTAAGGGCAGTCACTTTCCAGCTCAAACGAACTACATCATTCACGGAGCTCACACGTTTCTCATCTTAACAGACAAGCATTGGATGTTAGAGGACCAGTGCTTTGTGTCAGTTTAAGAAGCAGAGTTGGACTAGATATGGTCCGTATGTTTAGGAAACACCGTTCTTTTGTTCTCAGCACACACACGTTTCCTGCTGTCTTAGAGACTCTAGAAAGCAAGAGCGTGCTTCTTGTTCTAAAGCAGAGTGTGATCAATGGGTGATTAAACTGCTGTGTGTTTCACTTCAGAAATGGAGTTAAATCCCAGGCTCTTAGTCTTCGTACAAGCAAGACTTCGATTCAGGTAAGGGCAGTCACTTTTCTGCTCAAATGAACTACATCGTTCACGAAGCTCACACGTTTCTCATCTTAACTGACAAGCATTGGATGTTAGAGGGTCAGTGCTTTGTATGAGTTTCAGAAGCAGATTTGGACTACATATGGTCTGTATTTGTAGGAAACACCGTTCTTTTGTTCTGGGCACACTCAGATTACCTGCTATATTAGAGACTCTAAAAGCAAGAGTGTGCTTCTCGCTCTAAAGCAGAGTGTGATCCATGGATGAGAAAAATGCTGTGTGTTTCACTCCAGAAATGGAGTTAAATCCCAGGCTCTGAGTCTTTCTACAAGCAAGACTTCGTTTCAGGTAAGGGCAGTCACTTTTCAGCTCAAAAGAACTACATCGTTCACGGAGCTCACACGTTTCTCATCTTAACAGACAAGCATTGGATGTTAGAGGACCAGTGCTTTGTGTCAGTTTAAGAAGCAGAGTTGGACTAGATATGGTCTGTATGTTTAGGAAACACCGTTCTTTTGTTCTCAGCACACACACGGTTCCTGCTGTCTTAGAGACTCTAGAAAGCAAGAGCGTGCTTCTTGTTCTAAAGCAGAGTGTGATCAATGGGTGATTACACTGCTGTTTGTTTCACTTCAGAAATGTAGTAAAATCCCAGGCTCTGAGTCTTCCTACAAGCAAGACTTCGATTCAGGTAAGGGCAGTCACTTTTCTGCTCAAATGAACTACATCGTTCACGAAGCACACACGTTTCTCATCTTAACTGACAAGCATTGGATGTTAGAGGGTCAGTGCTTTGTATGAGTTTCAGAAGCAGATTTGGACTACATATGGTCTGTATTTGTAGGAAACACTGTTCTTTTGTTCTGGGCACACTCAGATTACCTGCTATATTAGAGATTCTAAAAGCAAGAGGGTGCTTCTCGCTCTAAAGCAGAGTGTGATCCATGGATGAGAAAAATGCTGTGTGTTTCCTTTCAGAAATGGAGTTAAATCCCAGGCTCTGTGTCTTCCTACAAGCAAGACTTCGTTTCAGATAAGGGCAGTCACTTTTCAGCTAAAACGAACTACATCATTCACGGAGCTCACACGTTTCTCATCTTTACAGACAAGCATTGGATGTTAGAGGACCAGTGCTTTGTGTCAGTTTAAGAAGCAGAGTTGGACTAGATATGGTCCGTAAGTGTAGGAAACACCGTTCTTTTGTTCTCAGCTAAATCACATTTCCTGCTGTCTTAGAGACTCTAGAAAGCAAGAGCGTGCTTCTTGTTCTAAAGCAGAGTGTGATCAATGGATGATTACACTGCTGTGTGTTTCACTCCAGAAATGGAGTTAAATCCCAGGCTCTGTGTCTTCCTACAAGCAAGACTTCGTTTCAGGTAAGGGCAGTCACTTTTCAGCTCAAAAGAACTACATCGTTCACGGAGCTCACACGTTTCTCATCTTAACAGACTAGCATTGGATGTTAGAGGACCAGTGCTTTGTGTCAGTTTAAGAAGCAGAGTTGGACTAGATATGGTCCGTATGTGTAGGAAACACTGTTCTTTTGTTCTCAGCAAAATCACATTTTCTCCTGTCTTAGAGACTCCAGAAAGCAAGAACGTGCTTCTCGCTCTAAAGGAGAGTGTGATCCATGGATGAGAAAAATGCTGTGTGTTTCCCTTCAGAAATGGAGTTAAATCCCAGGCTCTTTGTCTTCCTACAAGGAAGACTTCGTTTCAGGTAAGGGCAGTCACTTTTCAGCTCAAACGAACTACATCGTTCACGATGCTCACATGTTTCTCATCTTAACAGACAAGCATTGGATGTTAGAGGACCAGTGCTTTGTATCAGTTTCAAAAGCAGAGTTGAACTAGATATGGTCCGTATGTTTAGGAAACACCGTTCCTTTGTTCACAGCACACACACGTTTCCTGCTGTCTTAGAGACTCTAGAAAGCAAGAGCGTGCTTCTTGTTCTAAAGCAGAGTGTGATCAATGGATGATTACACTGCTGTGTGTTTCACTTCAGAAATGGAGTTAAATCCCAGGCTCTGAGTCTTCCTACAAGCAAGACTTTGATTCATGTAAGGGCAGTCACTTTTCTGCTCAAACGAACTACATCATTCATGAAGCTCACACGTTTCCCATCTTAACTGACAAGCATTGGATGTTAGAGGACCAGTGATTTGTATCAGTTTCAGAAGCAGAGTTGGACTAGATATGGTCCGTATGTGTAGGAAACACCGTTCTTTTGTTCTCAGCAAAATCACGTTTCCTGCTGTGTTAGAGACTCCAGAAAGCAAGAGCGTGCTTCTCGCTCTAAAGCAGAGTGTGATCCATGGATGAGAAAAATGCTGTGTGTTTCCTTTCAGAAATGGAGTTAAATCCCAGGCTCTGTGTCTTCCTACAAGCAAGACTTCGTTTCAGGTAAGGGCAGTCACTTTTCAGCTCAAACGAACTACATCATTCACGGAGCTCACACGTTTCTCATCTTAACAGACAAGCATTGGATGTTAGAGGACCAGTGCTTTGTGTCAGTTTAAGAAGCAGAGTTGGACTAGATATGGTCCGTATGTTTAGGAAACACCGTTCTTTTGTTCTCAGCACACACACGTTTCCTGCTGTCTTAGAGACTCTAGAAAGCAAGAGCGTGCTTCTTGTTCTAAAGCAGAGTGTGATCAATGGGTGATTACACTGCTGTGTGTTTCACTTCAGAAATGGAGTTAAATCCCAGGCTCTTAGTCTTCCTACAAGCAAGAATTCGTTTCAGGTAAGGGCAGTCACTTTTCTGCTCAAATGAACTACATCGTTCACGAGGCTCACACGTTTCTCATCTTAACTGACAAGCATTGGATGTTAGAGGGTCAGTGCTTTGTATGAGTTTCAGAAGCAGATTTGGACTACATATGGTCTGTATTTGTAGGAAACACCATTCTTTTGTTCTGGGCACACTCAGATTACCTGCTATATTAGAGACTCTAAAAGCAAGAACGTGCTTCTCGCTCTAAAGCAGAGTGTGCTCCATGGATGAGAAAAATGCTGTGTGTTTCCTTTCAGATATGGAGTTAAATCCCAGGCTCTGTGTCTTCCTACAAGCAAGACTTCGTTTCAGATAAGGGCAGTCACTTTTCAGCTCAAACGAACTAGATCGTTCACGGAGCTCACACGTTTCTCATCTTTACATACAAGCATTGGATGTTAGAGGACCAGTGCTTTGTGTCAGTTTAAGAAGCAGAGTTGGACTAGATATGGTCCGTAAGTGTAGGAAACACCGTTCTTTTGTTCTCAGCACACTCACGTTTCCTGCTGTGTTAGAGATTCCAGAAAGCAAGAGCGTGCTTCTCGCTCTAAAGCAGAGTGTGATCCATGGATGAGAAAAATGCTGTGTGCTTCCTTTCAGAAATGGAGTTAAATCCCAGGCTCTGTGTCTTCCTACAAGCAAGACTTCGTTTCAGATAAGGGCAGTCACTTTTCAGCTCAAACGAACTACATCGTTCACGAAGCTCACACGTTTCTCATCTTAACTGACAAGCATTGGATGTTAGAGGGTCAGTGCTTTGTATCAGTTTCAGAAGCAGATTTGGACTACATATGGTCTGTATGTGTAGGAAACACCGTTCTTTTGTTCTGGGCACACTCAGATTACCTGCTATATTAGAGACTCTAAAAGCAAGAGCGTGCTTCTCGCTCTAAAGCAGAGTGTGATCCATGGATGAGAAAAATGCTGTGTGTTTCCTTTCAGAAATGGAGTTAAATCCCAGGCTCTGTGTCTTCCTACAAGCAAGACTTCGTTTCAGATAAGGGCAGTCACTTTTCAGCTCAAACGAACTACATCGTTCACAGAGCTCACACGTTTCTCATCTTAACTGACAAACATTGGATGTTAGAGGACCAGTGCTTTGTGTCAGTTTCAGAAACAGAGTTGGACTAGATATGGTCCGTATGTGGAGGAAACACCGTTCTTTTGTTCTCAGCGCACTCATGTTTCCTGCTGTCTTAGAGAGTTTAGAAAGCAAGAGCGTGCTTCTCGCTCTAAAGCAGAGTGTGATCCATGGATGAGAACTATGCTGTGTGTTTCCCTTCAGAAGTGGAGTTAAATCCCAGGCTCTGAGTCTTCCTACAAGCAAGAATTCGTTTCAGGTGAGGGCAGTCACTTTTCTGCTCAAAAGAACTACATCGTTCATGAAGCTCACACATTTCCCATCGTAACTGCAAGCATTGGATGTTAGCGGACCAGTGCTTTTCATCAGTTTCAGAAGCAGAGTTGGACTAGATATGGTCCGTATGTGTAGGAAACACTGTTCTTTTGTTCTCAGCACACTCACATTTCCTGCTGTCTTAAAGACTTTAGAAAGCAAGAGCGTGCTTCTTGCTCTAAAACAGAGTGTGATCCATGGATGAGAACTAAGCTGTGTGTTTCCCTTCAGAAATGGAGTTAAATTCCAGGCTCTGTGTCTTCCTACAAGCAAGACTTCGTTTTAGGTATGGGCAGTCACTTTTCAGCACAAACGAACTACATCGTTCAGGGAGCTCACACGTTTCTCATCTTAACAGACAAGCATTGGATGTTAGAGGACCAGTGCTTTGTGTCAGTTTCAGAAACAGAGTTGGACTACATATGGTCCGTATTTGTAGGAAACTCTGTTCTTTTGTTCTGGGCACACTCAGATTGCCTGATGTATTAGAGACTCTAGAAAGCAAGAGCGTGCTTCTCGCTCTAAAGCAGAGTGTGATCCATGGATGAGAACTATGCTGTGTGTTTCCCTTCAGAAGTGGAGTTAAATCCCAGGCTCTGAGTCTTCCTACAAGCAAGAATTCGTTTCAGGTAAGGGCAATCACTTTTCTTCTCAAACGAACTACATCGTTCATGAAGCTCACACAATTCCCATCGTAACTGACAAGCATTGGATGTTAGAGGACCAGTGATTTGTATCAGTTTCAGAAGAAGAGTTGGACTAGACATGGTCCGTATGTGTAGGAAACACCGTTCTTTTGTTCTCAGCGCACTCACGTTTCCTGCTGTGTTAGAGACTCCAGAAAGCAAGAGCGTGCTTCTCGCTCTAAAGCAGAGTGTGATCCATGGTTGAGAGCTATGCTGTGTGTTTCTCCTCATAAATGGAGTTAAATCTCAATCTCTGTGTCTTCCTAGAAGCAAGACTTCGTTTCAGGTAACGACAGTCACTTTTCAGCTCAAACGAACTACATCGTTCACTGAGCTCACACATTTCTCTTCTTTACATACAAGCATTGGATGTTAGAGGACCAGTGCTTTGTATCAGTTTCAGAAGCAGAGTTGAACTAGATATGGTCCGTATGTGTAGGAAACACCATTCTTTTGTTCTCAGCACACACACGTTTCCTGCAGTCTTAGAGACTCTAGAAAGCAAGAGTGTGCTTCTTGTTCTAAAGCAGAGTGTGATCAATGGATGATTACACTGCTGTGTGTTTCACTCCAGAAATGGAGTTAAACCCCGGGCTCTGAGTCTACCTACAAGCAAGACTTCGATTCAGGTAAGGGCAGTCACTTTTCTGCTCAAACGAACTACATCGTTCATGAAGCTCACACGTTTCCCATCTTAACTGACAAGCATTGGATGTTAGAGGACTACTGCTTTGTATCAGTTTCAGAAGAAGAGTTGGACTAGATAGGGTCCGTAAGTGTAGGAAACACCGTTCTTTTGTTCTCAGCTAAATCACATTTCCTGCTGTCTTAGAGAATCTAGAAAGCTAGAGCGTGCTTCTTGTTCTAGAGCAGAGTGTGATCAATGGATGATTACACTGCTGTGTGTTTCAATCCAGAAATGGAGTTAAATCCCAGGCTAGTGTCTTCCTACAAGCAAGACTTCGTTTCAGGTAAGGGCAGTCACTTTCCAGCTCAAACGAACTACATCATTCACGGAGCTCACACGTTTCTCATCTTAACAGACAAGCATTGGATGTTAGAGGACCAGTGCTTTGTGTCAGTTTAAGAAGCAGAGTTGGACTAGATATGGTCCGTATGTTTAGGAAACACCGTTCTTTTGTTCTCAGCACACACACGTTTCCTGCTGTCTTAGAGACTCTAGAAAGCAAGAGCGTGCTTCTTGTTCTAAAGCAGAGTGTGATCAATGGGTGATTAAACTGCTGTGTGTTTCACTTCAGAAATGGAGTTAAATCCCAGGCTCTTAGTCTTCGTACAAGCAAGACTTCGATTCAGGTAAGGGCAGTCACTTTTCTGCTCAAATGAACTACATCGTTCACGAAGCTCACACGTTTCTCATCTTAACTGACAAGCATTGGATGTTAGAGGGTCAGTGCTTTGTATGAGTTTCAGAAGCAGATTTGGACTACATATGGTCTGTATTTGTAGGAAACACCGTTCTTTTGTTCTGGGCACACTCAGATTACCTGCTATATTAGAGACTCTAAAAGCAAGAGTGTGCTTCTCGCTCTAAAGCAGAGTGTGATCCATGGATGAGAAAAATGCTGTGTGTTTCACTCCAGAAATGGAGTTAAATCCCAGGCTCTGAGTCTTTCTACAAGCAAGACTTCGTTTCAGGTAAGGGCAGTCACTTTTCAGCTCAAAAGAACTACATCGTTCACGGAGCTCACACGTTTCTCATCTTAACAGACAAGCATTGGATGTTAGAGGACCAGTGCTTTGTGTCAGTTTAAGAAGCAGAGTTGGACTAGATATGGTCTGTATGTTTAGGAAACACCGTTCTTTTGTTCTCAGCACACACACGGTTCCTGCTGTCTTAGAGACTCTAGAAAGCAAGAGCGTGCTTCTTGTTCTAAAGCAGAGTGTGATCAATGGGTGATTACACTGCTGTTTGTTTCACTTCAGAAATGTAGTAAAATCCCAGGCTCTGAGTCTTCCTACAAGCAAGACTTCGATTCAGGTAAGGGCAGTCACTTTTCTGCTCAAATGAACTACATCGTTCACGAAGCACACACGTTTCTCATCTTAACTGACAAGCATTGGATGTTAGAGGGTCAGTGCTTTGTATGAGTTTCAGAAGCAGATTTGGACTACATATGGTCTGTATTTGTAGGAAACACTGTTCTTTTGTTCTGGGCACACTCAGATTACCTGCTATATTAGAGATTCTAAAAGCAAGAGGGTGCTTCTCGCTCTAAAGCAGAGTGTGATCCATGGATGAGAAAAATGCTGTGTGTTTCCTTTCAGAAATGGAGTTAAATCCCAGGCTCTGTGTCTTCCTACAAGCAAGACTTCGTTTCAGATAAGGGCAGTCACTTTTCAGCTAAAACGAACTACATCATTCACGGAGCTCACACGTTTCTCATCTTTACAGACAAGCATTGGATGTTAGAGGACCAGTGCTTTGTGTCAGTTTAAGAAGCAGAGTTGGACTAGATATGGTCCGTAAGTGTAGGAAACACCGTTCTTTTGTTCTCAGCTAAATCACATTTCCTGCTGTCTTAGAGACTCTAGAAAGCAAGAGCGTGCTTCTTGTTCTAAAGCAGAGTGTGATCAATGGATGATTACACTGCTGTGTGTTTCACTCCAGAAATGGAGTTAAATCCCAGGCTCTGTGTCTTCCTACAAGCAAGACTTCGTTTCAGGTAAGGGCAGTCACTTTTCAGCTCAAAAGAACTACATCGTTCACGGAGCTCACACGTTTCTCATCTTAACAGACTAGCATTGGATGTTAGAGGACCAGTGCTTTGTGTCAGTTTAAGAAGCAGAGTTGGACTAGATATGGTCCGTATGTGTAGGAAACACTGTTCTTTTGTTCTCAGCAAAATCACATTTTCTCCTGTCTTAGAGACTCCAGAAAGCAAGAACGTGCTTCTCGCTCTAAAGGAGAGTGTGATCCATGGATGAGAAAAATGCTGTGTGTTTCCCTTCAGAAATGGAGTTAAATCCCAGGCTCTTTGTCTTCCTACAAGGAAGACTTCGTTTCAGGTAAGGGCAGTCACTTTTCAGCTCAAACGAACTACATCGTTCACGATGCTCACATGTTTCTCATCTTAACAGACAAGCATTGGATGTTAGAGGACCAGTGCTTTGTATCAGTTTCAAAAGCAGAGTTGAACTAGATATGGTCCGTATGTTTAGGAAACACCGTTCTTTTGTTCTCAGCACACACACGTTTCCTGCTGTCTTAGAGACTCTAGAAAGCAAGAGCGTGCTTCTTGTTCTAAAGCAGAGTGTGATCAATGGATGATTACACTGCTGTGTGTTTCACTTCAGAAATGGAGTTAAATCCCAGGCTCTGAGTCTTCCTACAAGCAAGACTTTGATTCATGTAAGGGCAGTCACTTTTCTGCTCAAACGAACTACATCATTCATGAAGCTCACACGTTTCCCATCTTAACTGACAAGCATTGGATGTTAGAGGACCAGTGATTTGTATCAGTTTCAGAAGCAGAGTTGGACTAGATATGGTCCGTATGTGTAGGAAACACCGTTCTTTTGTTCTCAGCAAAATCACGTTTCCTGCTGTGTTAGAGACTCCAGAAAGCAAGAGCGTGCTTCTCGCTCTAAAGCAGAGTGTGATCCATGGATGAGAAAAATGCTGTGTGTTTCCTTTCAGAAATGGTGTTAAATCCCAGGCTCTGTGTCTTCCTACAAGCAAGACTTCGTTTCAGGTAAGGGCAGTCACTTTTCAGCTCAAACGAACTACATCATTCACGGAGCTCACACGTTTCTCATCTTAACAGACAAGCATTGGATGTTAGTGGACCAGTGCTTTGTGTCAGTTTAAGAAGCAGAGTTGGACTAGATATGGTCCGTATGTTTAGGAAACACCGTTCTTTTGTTCTCAGCACACACACGTTTCCTGCTGTCTTAGAGACTCTAGAAAGCAAGAGCGTGCTTCTTGTTCTAAAGCAGAGTGTGATCAATGGGTGATTACACTGCTGTGTGTTTCACTTCAGAAATGGAGTTAAATCCCAGGCTCTTAGTCTTCCTACAAGCAAGACTTCGATTCAGGTAAGGGCAGTCACTTTTCTGCTCAAATGAACTACATCGTTCACGAAGCTCACACGTTTCTCATCTTAACTGACAAGCATTGGATGTTTGAGGGTCAGTGCTTTGTATGAGTTTCAGAAGCAGATTTGGACTACATATGGTCTGTATTTGTAGGAAACACCGTTCTTTTGTTCTGGGCACACTCAGATTACCTGCTATATTAGAGACTCTAAAAGCAAGAGCGTGCTTCTCGCTCTAAAGCAGAGTGTGATCCATGGATGAGAAAAATGCTGTGTGTTTCCTTTCAGAAATGGAGTTAAATCACAGGCTCTGTGTCTTCCTACAAGCAAGACTTCGTTTCAGATAAGGGCAGTCACTTTTCAGCTAAAACGAACTACATCATTCACGGAGCTCACACGTTTCTCATCTTTACAGACAAGCATTGGATGTTAGAGGACCAGTGCTTTGTGTCAGTTTAAGAAGCAGAGTTGGACTAGATATGGTCCGTAAGTGTAGGAAACACCGTTCTTTTGTTCTCAGCTAAATCACATTTCCTGCTGTCTTAGAGAATCTAGAAAGCTAGAGCGTGCTTCTTGTTCTAAAGCAGAGTGTGATCAATGGATGATTACACTGCTGTGTGTTTCACTCCAGAAATGGAGTTAAATCCCAGGCTCTGAGTCTTTCTACAAGCAAGACTTCGTTTCAGGTAAGGGCAGTCACTTTTCAGCTCAAAAGAACTACATCGTTCACGGAGCTCACACGTTTCTCATCTTAACAGACAAGCATTGGATGTTAGAGGACCAGTGCTTTGTGTCAGTTTAAGAAGCAGAGTTTGACTAGATATGGTCTGTATGTTTAGGAAACACCGTTCTTTTGTTCTCAGCACACACACGGTTCCTGCTGTCTTAGAGACTCTAGAAAGCAAGAGCGTGCTTCTTGTTCTAAAGCAGAGTGTGATCAATGGGTGATTACACTGCTGTTTGTTTCACTTCAGAAATGTAGTTAAATCCCAGGCTCTGAGTCTTCCTACAAGCAAGACTTCGATTCAGGTAAGGGCAGTCACTTTTCTGCTCAAATGAACTACATCGTTCACGAAGCTCACATGTTTCTCATCTTAACTGACAAGCATTGGATGTTAGAGGACCAGCGCTTTGTGTCAGTTTCAGAAACAGAGTTGGACTAGATATGGTCCGTATGTGGAGGAAACACCGTTCTTTTGTTCTCAGCGCACTCATGTTTCCTGCTGTCTTAGAGAGTTTAGAAAGCAAGAGCGTGCTTCTCGCTCTAAAGCAGAGTGTGATCCATGGATGAGAACTATGCTGTGTGTTTCCCTTCAGAAGTGGAGTTAAATCCCAGGCTCTGAGTCTTCCTACAAGCAAGAATTCGTTTCAGGTGAGGGCAGTCACTTTTCTGCTCAAAAGAACTACATCGTTCATGAAGCTCACACATTTCCCATCGTAACTGCAAGCATTGGATGTTAGCGGACCAGTGCTTTTCATCAGTTTCAGAAGCAGAGTTGGACTAGATATGGTCCGTATGTGTAGGAAACACTGTTCTTTTGTTCTCAGCACACTCACATTTCCTGCTGTCTTAAAGACTTTAGAAAGCAAGAGCGTGCTTCTTGCTCTAAAACAGAGTGTGATCCATGGATGAGAACTAAGCTGTGTGTTTCCCTTCAGAAATGGAGTTAAATTCCAGGCTCTGTGTCTTCCTACAAGCAAGACTTCGTTTTAGGTATGGGCAGTCACTTTTCAGCACAAACGAACTACATCGTTCAGGGAGCTCACACGTTTCTCATCTTAACAGACAAGCATTGGATGTTAGAGGACCAGTGCTTTGTATGAGTTTCAGAAGCAGATTTGGACTAGATATGGTCCATATGTGTGGGAAACATCGTTCTTTTGTTCTCAGCAAAATCACATTTCCTGCTGTCTTAGAGACTCTACAAAGCAAGAGCGTGCTTCCTGTTCTAAAGCAGAGTATGATCAATGGATGATTACACTGCTGTGTGTTTCACTCCAGAAATGGAGTTAAATCCCAGGCTCTGTGTCTTACTACAAGCAAGACTTCCTTACAGGTAAGTGCAGTCACTTTTCATTTCAAAGGAACTACATCATTCTCAAAGCTCACACGTTTCTCATCTTAACTGACAAACATTGGATGTTAGAGGACCAGTGCTTTGTGTCAGTTTCAGAAACAGAGTTGGACTACATATGGTCCGTATGTGGAGGAAACACCGTTCTTTTGTTCTCAGCGCACTCATGTTTCCTGCTGTCTTAGAGAGTTTAGAAAGCAAGAGCGTGCTTCTCGCTCTAAAGCAGAGTGTGATCCATGGATGAGAACTATGCTGTGTGTTTCCCTTCAGAAGTGGAGTTAAATCCCAGGCTCTGAGTCTTCCTACAAGCAAGAATTCGTTTCAGGTGAGGGCAGTCACTTTTCTGCTCAAACGAACTACATCGTTCATGAAGCTCACACATTTCCCATCGTAACTGCAAGCATTGGATGTTAGCGGACCAGTGCTTTTCATCAGTTTCAGAAGCAGAGTTGGACTAGATATGGTCCGTATGTGTAGGAAACACTGTTCTTTTGTTCTCAGCACACTCACATTTCCTGCTGTCTTAAAGACTTTAGAAAGCAAGAGCGTGCTTCTTGCTCTAAAACAGAGTGTGATCCATGGATGAGAACTAAGCTGTGTGTTTCCCTTCAGAAATGGAGTTAAATTCCAGGCTCTGTGTCTTCCTACAAGCAAGACTTCGTTTTAGGTATGGGCAGTCACTTTTCAGCACAAACGAACTACATCGTTCAGGGAGCTCACACGTTTCTCATCTTAACAGACAAGCATTGGATGTTAGAGGACCAGTGCTTTGTGTCAGTTTCAGAAACAGAGTTGGACTACATATGGTCCGTATGTGTAGGAAACTCTGTTCTTTTGTTCTGGGCACACTCAGATTGCCTGATGTATTAGAGACTCTAGAAAGCAAGAGCGTGCTTCTCGCTCTAAAGCAGAGTGTGATCCATGGATGAGAACTATGCTGTGTGTTTCCCTTCAGAAGTGGAGTTAAATCCCAGGCTCTGAGTCTTCCTACAAGCAAGAATTCGTTTCAGGTAAGGGCAGTCACTTTTCTTCTCAAACGATCTACATCGTTCATGAAGCTCACACAATTCCCATCGTAACTGACAAGCATTGGATGTTAGAGGACCAGTGATTTGTATCAGTTTCAGAAGAAGAGTTGGACTAGACATGGTCCGTATGTGTAGGAAACACCGTTCTTTTGTTCTCAGCGCACTCACGTTTCCTGCTGTGTTAGAGACTCCAGAAAGCAAGAGCGTGCTTCTCGCTCTAAAGCAGAGTGTGATCCATGGTTGAGAACTATGCTGTGTGTTTCTCCTCATAAATGGAGTTAAATCTCAATCTCTGTGTCTTCCTAGAAGCAAGACTTCGTTTCAGGTAACGACAGTCACTTTTCAGCTCAAACGAACTACATCGTTCACTGAGCTCACACATTTCTCTTCTTTACATACAAGCATTGGATGTTAGAGGACCAGTGCTTTGTATCAGTTTCAGAAGCAGAGTTGAACTAGATATGGTCCGTATGTGTAGGAAACACCATTCTTTTGTTCTCAGCACACACACGTTTCCTGCAGTCTTAGAGACTCTAGAAAGCAAGAGTGTGCTTCTTGTTCTAAAGCAGAGTGTGATCAATGGATGATTACACTGCTGTGTGTTTCACTCCAGAAATGGAGATAAATCCCAGGCTCTGAGTCTTCCTACAAGCAAGACTTCGATTCAGGTAAGGGCAGTCACTTTTCTGCTCAAACGAACTACATCGTTCATGAAGCTCACACGTTTCCCATCTTAACTGACAAGCATTGGATGTTAGAGGACTACTGCTTTGTATCAGTTTCAGAAGAAGAGTTGGACTAGATATGGTCCGTAAGTGTAGGAAACACCGTTCTTTTGTTCTCAGCTAAATCACATTTCCTGCTGTCTTAGAGAATCTAGAAAGCTAGAGCGTGCTTCTTGTTCTAGAGCAGAGTGTGATCAATGGATGATTACACTGCTGTGTGTTTCACTCCAGAAATGGAGTTAAATCCCAGGCTCTGAGTCTTTCTACAAGCAAGACTTCGATTCAGGTAAGGGCAGTCACTTTTCTGCTCAAATGAACTACATCGTTCACGAAGCACACACGTTTCTCATCTTAACTGACAAGCATTGGATGTTAGAGGGTCAGTGCTTTGTATGAGTTTCAGAAGCAGATTTGGACTACATATGGTCTGTATTTGTAGGAAACACTGTTCTTTTGTTCTGGGCACACTCAGATTACCTGCTATATTAGAGACTCTAAAAGCAAGAGGGTGCTTCTCGCTCTAAAGCAGAGTGTGATCCATGGATGAGAAAAATGCTGTGTGTTTCCTTTCAGAAATGGAGTTAAATCCCAGGCTCTGTGTCTTCCTACAAGCAAGACTTCGTTTCAGATAAGGGCAGTCACTTTTCAGCTAAAACGAACTACATCATTCACGGAGCTCACACGTTTCTCATCTTTACAGACAAGCATTGGATGTTAGAGGACCAGTGCTTTGTGTCAGTTTAAGAAGCAGAGTTGGACTAGATATGGTCCGTAAGTGTAGGAAACACCGTTCTTTTGTTCTCAGCTAAATCACATTTCCTGCTGTCTTAGAGACTCTAGAAAGCAAGAGCGTGCCACTTGTTCTAAAGCAGAGTGTGATCAATGGATGATTACACTGCTGTGTGTTTCACTCCAGAAATGGAGTTAAATCCCAAGCTCTTTGTCTTCCTACAAGCAAGACTTCGTTTCAGGTAAGGGCAGTCACTTTTCAGCTCAAAAGAACTACATCGTTCACGGAGCTCACACGTTTCTCATCTTAACAGACAAGCATTGGATGTTAGAGGACCAGTGCTTTGTGTCAGTTTAAGAAGCAGAGTTGGACTAGATATGGTCCGTATGTGTAGGAAACACTGTTCTTTTGTTCTCAGCAAAATCACATTTTCTCCTGTCTTAGAGACTCCAGAAAGCAAGAACATGCTTCTCGCTCTAAAGGAGAGTGTGATCCATGGATGAGAAAAATGCTGTGTGTTTCCCTTCAGAAATGGAGTTAAATCCCAGGCTCTTTGTCTTCCTACACGGAAGACTTCGTTTCAGGTAAGGGCAGTCACTTTTCAGCTCAAACGAACTACATCGTTCACGATGCTCACATGTTTCTCATCTTAACAGACAAGCATTGGATGTTAGAGGACCAGTGCTTTGTATCAGTTTCAAAAGCAGAGTTGAACTAGATATGGTCCGTATGTTTAGGAAACACCGTTCCTTTGTTCTCAGCACACACACGTTTCCTGCTGTCTTAGAGACTCTAGAAAGCAAGAGCGTGCTTCTTGTTCTAAAGCAGAGTGTGATCAATGGATGATTACACTGCTGTGTGTTTCACTTCAGAAATGGAGTTAAATCCCAGGTCTGAGTCTTCCTACAAGCAAGACTTTGATTCATGTAAGGGCAGTCACTTTTCTGCTCAAACGAACTACATCATTCATGAAGCTCACACGTTTCCCATCTTAACTGACAAGCATTGGATGTTAGAGGACCAGTGATTTGTATCAGTTTCAGAAGCAGAGTTGGACTAGATATGGTCCGTATGTGTAGGAAACACCGTTCTTTTGTTCTCAGCAAAATCACGTTTCCTGCTGTGTTAGAGACTCCAGAAAGCAAGAGCGTGCTTCTCGCTCTAAAGCAGAGTGTGATCCATGGATGAGAAAAATGCTGTGTGTTTCCTTTCAGAAATGGAGTTAAATCCCAGGCTCTGTGTCTTCCTACAAGCAAGACTTCGTTTCAGGTAAGGGCAGTCACTTTTCAGCTCAAACGAACTACATCATTCACGGAGCTCACACGTTTCTCATCTTAACAGACAAGCATTGGATGTTAGAGGACCAGTGCTTTGTGTCAGTTTAAGAAGCAGAGTTGGATTAGATATGGTCCGTATGTTTAGGAAACACCGTTCTTTTGTTCTCAGCACACACACGTTTCCTGCTGTCTTAGAGACTCTAGAAAGCAAGAGCGTGCTTCTTGTTCTAAAGCAGAGTGTGATCAATGGGTGATTACACTGCTGTGTGTTTCACTTCAGAAATGGAGTTAAATCCCAGGCTCTTAGTCTTCCTACAAGCAAGACTTCGATTCAGGTAAGGGCAGTCACTTTTCTGCTCAAATGAACTACATCGTTCACGAAGCTCACACGTTTCTCATCTTAACTGACAAGCATTGGATGTTAGAGGGTCAGTGCTTTGTATGAGTTTCAGAAGCAGATTTGGACTACATATGGTCTGTATTTGTAGGAAACACCGTTCTTTTGTTCTGGGCACACTCAGATTACCTGCTATATTAGAGACTCTAAAAGCAAGAGCGTGCTTCTCGCTCTAAAGCAGAGTGTGATCCATGGATGAGAAAAATGCTGTGTGTTTCCTTTCAGAAATGGAGTTAAATCACAGGCTCTGTGTCTTCCTACAAGCAAGACTTCGTTTCAGATAAGGGCAGTCACTTTTCAGCTAAAACGAACTACATCATTCACGGAGCTCACACGTTTCTCATCTTTACAGACAAGCATTGGATGTTAGAGGACCAGTGCTTTGTGTCAGTTTAAGAAGCAGAGTTGGACTAGATATGGTCCGTAAGTGTAGGAAACACCGTTCTTTTGTTCTCAGCTAAATCACATTTCCTGCTGTCTTAGAGAATCTAGAAAGCTAGAGCGTGCTTCTTGTTCTAAAGCAGAGTGTGATCCATGGATGAGAAAAATGCTGTGTGTTTCACTCCAGAAATGGAGTTAAATCCCAGGCTCTGAGTCTTTCTACAAGCAAGACTTCGTTTCAGGTAAGGGCAGTCACTTTTCAGCTCAAAAGAACTACATCGTTCACGGAGCTCACACGTTTCTCATCTTAACAGACAAGCATTGGATGTTAGAGGACCAGTGCTTTGTGTCAGTTTAAGAAGCAGAGTTGGACTAGATATGGTCTGTAAGTTTAGGAAACACCGTTCTTTTGTTCTCAGCACACACACGTTTCCTGCTGTCTTAGAGACTCTAGAAAGCAAGAGCGTGCTTCTTGTTCTAAAGCAGAGTGTGATCAATGGGTGATTACACTGCTGTTTGTTTCACTTCAGAAATGTAGTTAAATCCCAGGCTCTGAGTCTTCCTACAAGCAAGACTTCGATTCAGGTAAGGGCAGTCACTTTTCTGCTCAAATGAACTACATCGTTCACGAAGCACACACGTTTCTCATCTTAACTGACAAGCATTGGATGTTAGAGGGTCAGTGCTTTGTATGAGTTTCAGAAGCAGATTTGGACTACATATGGTCTGTATTTGTAGGAAACACTGTTCTTTTGTTCTGGGCACACTCAGATTACCTGCTATATTAGAGACTCTAAAAGCAAGAGGGTGCTTCTCGCTCTAAAGCAGAGTGTGATCCATGGATGAGAAAAATGCTGTGTGTTTCCTTTCAGAAATGGAGTTAAATCCCAGGCTCTGTGTCTTCCTACAAGCAAGACTTCTTTTCAGATAAGGGCAGTCACTTTTCAGCTAAAACGAACTACATCATTCACGGAGCTCACACGTTTCTCATCTTTACAGACAAGCATTGGATGTTAGAGGACCAGTGCTTTGTGTCAGTTTAAGAAGCAGAGTTGGACTAGATATGGTCCGTAAGTGTAGGAAACACCGTTCTTTTGTTCTCAGCTAAATCACATTTCCTGCTGTCTTAGAGACTCTAGAAAGCAAGAGCGTGCTTCTTGTTCTAAAGCAGAGTGTGATCAATGGATGATTACACTGCTGTGTGTTTCACTCCAGAAATGGAGTTAAATCCCAAGCTCTTTGTCTTCCTACAAGCAAGACTTCGTTTCAGGTAAGGGCAGTCACTTTTCAGCTCAAAAGAACTACATCGTTCAGGGAGCTCACACGTTTCTCATCTTAACAGACAAGCATTGGATGTTAGAGGACCAGTGCTTTGTGTCAGTTTAAGAAGCAGAGTTGGACTAGATATGGTCCGTATGTGTAGGAAACACTGTTCTTTTGTTCTCAGCAAAATCACATTTTCTCCTGTCTTAGAGACTCCAGAAAGCAAGAACGTGCTTCTCGCTCTAAAGGAGAGTGTGATCCATGGATGAGAAAAATGCTGTGTGTTTCCCTTCAGAAATGGAGTTAAATCCCAGGCTCTTTGTCTTCCTACAAGGAAGACTTCGTTTCAGTTAAGGGCAGTCACTTTTCAGCTCAAACGAACTACATCGTTCACGATGCTCACATGTTTCTCATCTTAACAGACAAGCATTGGATGTTAGAGGACCAGTGCTTTGTATCAGTTTCAAAAGCAGAGTTGAACTAGATATGGTCCGTATGTTTAGGAAACACCGTTCCTTTGTTCTCAGCACACACACGTTTCCTGCTGTCTTAGAGACTCTAGAAAGCAAGAGCGTGCTTCTTGTTCTAAAGCAGAGTGTGATCAATGGATGATTACACTGCTGTGTGTTTCACTTCAGAAATGGAGTTAAATCCCAGGCTCTGAGTCTTCCTACAAGCAAGACTTTGATTCATGTAAGGGCAGTCACTTTTCTGCTCAAACGAACTACATCATTCATGAAGCTCACACGTTTCCCATCTTAACTGACAAGCATTGGATGTTAGAGGACCAGTGATTTGTATCAGTTTCAGAAGCAGAGTTGGACTAGATATGGTCCGTATGTGTAGGAAACACCGTTCTTTTGTTCTCAGCAAAATCACGTTTCCTGCTGTGTTAGAGACTCCAGAAAGCAAGAGCGTGCTTCTCGCTCTAAAGCAGAGTGTGATCCATGGATGAGAAAAATGCTGTGTGTTTCCTTTCAGAAATGGAGTTAAATCCCAGGCTCTGTGTCTTCCTACAAGCAAGACTTCGTTTCAGGTAAGGGCAGTCACTTTTCAGCTCAAACGAACTACATCATTCACGGAGCTCACACGTTTCTCATCTTAACAGACAAGCATTGGATGTTAGAGGACCAGTGCTTTGTGTCAGTTTAAGAAGCAGAGTTGGACTAGATATGGTCCGTATGTTTAGGAAACACCGTTCTTTTGTTCTCAGCACACACACGTTTCCTGCTGTCTTAGAGACTCTAGAAAGCAAGAGCGTGCTTCTTGTTCTAAAGCAGAGTGTGATCAATGGGTGATTACACTGCTGTGTGTTTCACTTCAGAAATGGAGTTAAATCCCAGGCTCTTAGTCTTCCTACAAGCAAGACTTCGATTCAGGTAAGGGCAGTCACTTTTCTGCTCAAATGAACTACATCGTTCACGAAGCTCACACGTTTCTCATCTTAACTGACAAGCATTGGATGGTAGAGGGTCAGTGCTTTGTATGAGTTTCAGAAGCAGATTTGGACTACATATGGTCTGTATTTGTAGGAAACACCGTTCTTTTGTTCTGGGCACACTCAGATTACCTGCTATATTAGAGACTCTAAAAGCAAGAGCGTGCTTCTCGCTCTAAAGCAGAGTGTGATCCATGGATGAGAAAAATGCTGTGTGTTTCCTTTCAGAAATGGAGTTAAATCCCAGGCTCTGTGTCTTCCTACAAGCAAGACTTCGTTTCAGATAAGGGCAGTCACTTTTCAGCTAAAACGAACTACATCATTCACGGAGCTCACACGTTTCTCATCTTTACAGACAAGCATTGGATGTTAGAGGACCAGTGCTTTGTGTCAGTTTAAGAAGCAGAGTTGGACTAGATATGGTCCGTAAGTGTAGGAAACACCGTTCTTTTGTTCTCAGCTAAATCACATTTCCTGCTGTCTTAGAGAATCTAGAAAGCTAGAGCGTGCTTCTTGTTCTAAAGCAGAGTGTGATCCATGGATGAGAAAAATGCTGTGTGTTTCACTCCAGAAATGGAGTTAAATCCCAGGCTCTGAGTCTTTCTACAAGCAAGACTTCGTTTCAGGTAAGGGCAGTCACTTTTCAGCTCAAAAGAACTACATCGTTCACGGAGCTCACACGTTTCTCATCTTAACAGACAAGCATTGGATGTTAGAGGACCAGTGCTTTGTGTCAGTTTAAGAAGCAGAGTTGGACTAGATATGGTCTGTATGTTTAGGAAACACCGTTCTTTTGTTCTCAGCACACACACGTTTCCTGCTGTCTTAGAGACTCTAGAAAGCAAGAGCGTGCTTCTTGTTCTAAAGCAGAGTGTGATCAATGGGTGATTACACTGCTGTTTGTTTCACTTCAGAAATGTAGTTAAATCCCAGGCTCTGAGTCTTCCTACAAGCAAGACTTCGATTCAGGTAAGGGCAGTCACTTTTCTGCTCAAATGAACTACATCGTTCACGAAGCACACACGTTTCTCATCTTAACTGACAAGCATTGGATGTTAGAGGGTCAGTGCTTTGTATGAGTTTCAGAAGCAGATTTGGACTACATATGGTCTGTATTTGTAGGAAACACTGTTCTTTTGTTCTGGGCACACTCAGATTACCTGCTATATTAGAGACTCTAAAAGCAAGAGGGTGCTTCTCGCTCTAAAGCAGAGTGTGATCCATGGATGAGAAAAATGCTGTGTGTTTCCTTTCAGAAATGGAGTTAAATCCCAGGCTCTGTGTCTTCCTACAAGCAAGACTTCTTTTCAGATAAGGGCAGTCACTTTTCAGCTAAAACGAACTACATCATTCACGGAGCTCACACGTTTCTCATCTTTACAGACAAGCATTGGATGTTAGAGGACCAGTGCTTTGTGTCAGTTTAAGAAGCAGAGTTGGACTAGATATGGTCCGTAAGTGTAGGAAACACCGTTCTTTTGTTCTCAGCTAAATCACATTTCCTGCTGTCTTAGAGACTCTAGAAAGCAAGAGCGTGCTTCTTGTTCTAAAGCAGAGTGTGATCAATGGATGATTACACTGCTGTGTGTTTCACTCCAGAAATGGAGTTAAATCCCAAGCTCTTTGTCTTCCTACAAGCAAGACTTCGTTTCAGGTAAGGGCAGTCACTTTTCAGCTCAAAAGAACTACATCGTTCAGGGAGCTCACACGTTTCTCATCTTAACAGACAAGCATTGGATGTTAGAGGACCAGTGCTTTGTGTCAGTTTAAGAAGCAGAGTTGGACTAGATATGGTCCGTATGTGTAGGAAACACTGTTCTTTTGTTCTCAGCAAAATCACATTTTCTCCTGTCTTAGAGACTCCAGAAAGCAAGAACGTGCTTCTCGCTCTAAAGGAGAGTGTGATCCATGGATGAGAAAAATGCTGTGTGTTTCCCTTCAGAAATGGAGTTAAATCCCAGGCTCTTTGTCTTCCTACAAGGAAGACTTCGTTTCAGGTAAGGGCAGTCACTTTTCAGCTCAAACGAACTACATCGTTCACGATGCTCACATGTTTCTCATCTTAACAGACAAGCATTGGATGTTAGAGGACCAGTGCTTTGTATCAGTTTCAAAAGCAGAGTTGAACTATATATGGTCCGTATGTTTAGGAAACACCGTTCCTTTGTTCTCAGCACACACACGTTTCCTGCTGTCTTAGAGACTCTAGAAAGCAAGAGCGTGTTTCTTGTTCTAAAGCAGAGTGTGATCAATGGATGATTACACTGCTGTGTGTTTCACTTCAGAAATGGAGTTAAATCCCAGGCTCTGAGTCTTCCTACAAGCAAGACTTTGATTCATGTAAGGGCAGTCACTTTTCTGCTCAAACGAACTACATCATTCATGAAGCTCACACGTTTCCCATCTTAACTGACAAGCATTGGATGTTAGAGGACCAGTGATTTGTATCAGTTTCAGAAGCAGAGTTGGACTAGATATGGTCCGTATGTGTAGGAAACACCGTTCTTTTGTTCTCAGCAAAATCACGTTTCCTGCTGTGTTAGAGACTCCAGAAAGCAAGAGCGTGCTTCTCGCTCTAAAGCAGAGTGTGATCCATGGATGAGAAAAATGCTGTGTGTTTCCTTTCAGAAATGGAGTTAAATCCCAGGCTCTGTGTCTTCCTACAAGCAAGACTTCGTTTCAGGTAAGGGCAGTCACTTTTCAGCTCAAACGAACTACATCATTCACGGAGCTCACACGTTTCTCATCTTAACAGACAAGCATTGGATGTTAGAGGACCAGTGCTTTGTGTCAGTTTAAGAAGCAGAGTTGGACTAGATATGGTCCGTATGTTTAGGAAACACCGTTCTTTTGTTCTCAGCACACACACGTTTCCTGCTGTCTTAGAGACTCTAGAAAGCAAGAGCGTGCTTCTTGTTCTAAAGCAGAGTGTGATCAATGGGTGATTACACTGCTGTGTGTTTCACTTCAGAAATGGAGTTAAATCCCAGGCTCTTAGTCTTCCTACAAGCAAGACTTCGATTCAGGTAAGGGCAGTCACTTTTCTGCTCAAATGAACTACATCGTTCACGAAGCTCACACGTTTCTCATCTTAACTGACAAGCATTGGATGTTAGAGGGTCAGTGCTTTGTATGAGTTTCAGAAGCAGATTTGGACTACATATGGTCTGTATTTGTAGGAAACACCGTTCTTTTGTTCTGGGCACACTCAGATTACCTGCTATATTAGAGACTCTAAAAGCAAGAGCGTGCTTCTCGCTCTAAAGCAGAGTGTGATCCATGGATGAGAAAAATGCTGTGTGTTTCCTTTCAGAAATGGAGTTAAATCCCAGGCTCTGTGTCTTCCTACAAGCAAGACTTCGTTTCAGATAAGGGCAGTCACTTTTCAGCTAAAACGAACTACATCATTCACGGAGCTCACACGTTTCTCATCTTTACAGACAAGCATTGGATGTTAGAGGACCAGTGCTTTGTGTCAGTTTAAGAAGCAGAGTTGGACTAGATATGGTCCGTAAGTGTAGGAAACACCGTTCTTTTGTTCTCAGCTAAATCACATTTCCTGCTGTCTTAGAGAATCTAGAAAGCTAGAGCGTGCTTCTTGTTCTAAAGCAGAGTGTGATCAATGGATGATTACACTGCTGTGTGTTTCACTCCAGAAATGGAGTTAAATCCCAGGCTCTGAGTCTTTCTACAAGCAAGACTTCATTTCAGTTAAGGGCAGTCACTTTTCAGCTCAAAAGAACTACATCGTTCACGGAGCTCACACGTTTCTCATCTTAACAGACAAGCATTGGATGTTAGAGGACCAGTGCTTTGTGTCAGTTTAAGAAGCAGAGTTTCACTAGATATGGTCTGTATGTTTAGGAAACACCGTTCTTTTGTTCTCAGCACACACACGGTTCCTGCTGTCTTAGAGACTCTAGAAAGCAAGAGCGTGCTTCTTGTTCTAAAGCAGAGTGTGATCAATGGGTGATTACACTGCTGTTTGTTTCACTTCAGAAATGTAGTTAAATCCCAGGCTCTGAGTCTTCCTACAAGCAAGACTTCGATTCAGGTAAGGGCAGTCACTTTTCTGCTCAAATGAACTACATCGTTCACGAAGCTCACATGTTTCTCATCTTAACTGACAAGCATTGGATGTTAGAGGGTCAGTGCTTTGTATGAGTTTCAGAAGCAGATTTGGACTACATATGGTCTGTATTTGTAGGAAACACTGTTCTTTTGTTCTGGGCACACTCAGATTACCTGCTATATTAGAGACTCTAAAAGCAAGAGGGTGCTTCTCGCTCTAAAGCAGAGTGTGATCCATGGATGAGAAAAATGCTGTGTGTTTCCTTTCAGAAATGGAGTTAAATCCCAGGCTCTGTGTCTTCCTACAAGCAAGACTTCGTTTCAGATAAGGGCAGTCACTTTTCAGCTAAAACGAACTACATCATT
The DNA here is from genome assembly GCA_949786385.1 of Onychomys leucogaster. Taxonomy (NCBI): domain Eukaryota; kingdom Metazoa; phylum Chordata; class Mammalia; order Rodentia; family Cricetidae; genus Onychomys; species Onychomys leucogaster. Next base: position 27,774 of record CATKUP010000571.1, read on the forward strand.
CACGGAGCTCACACGTTTCTCATCTTTACAGACAAGCATTGGATGTTAGAGGACCAGTGCTTTGTGTCAGTTTAAGAAGCAGAGTTGGACTAGATATGGTCCGTAAGTGTAGGAAACACCGTTCTTTTGTTCTCAGCTAAATCACATTTCCTGCTGTCTTAGAGACTCTAGAAAGCACCAGCGTGCTTCTTGTTCTAAAGCAGAGTGTGATCAATGGATGATTACACTGCTGTGTGTTTCACTCCAGAAATGGAGTTAAATCCCAGGCTCTGTGTCTTCCTACAAGCAAGACTTCGTTTCAGGTAAGGGCAGTCACTTTTCAGCTCAAAAGAACTACATCGTTCACGGAGCTCACACGTTTCTCATCTTAACAGACAAGCATTGGATGTTAGAGGACCAGTGCTTTGTGTCAGTTTAAGAAGCAGAGTTGGACTAGATATGGTCTGTATGTTTAGGAAACACCGTTCTTTTGTTCTCAGCACACACATGGTTCCTGCTGTCTTAGAGACTCTAGAAAGCAAGAGCGTGCTTCTTGTTCTAAAGCAGAGTGTGATCAATGGGTGATTACACTGCTGTTTGTTTCACTTCAGAAATGTAGTTAAATCCCAGGCTCTGAGTCTTCCTACAAGCAAGACTTCGATTCAGGTAAGGGCAGTCACTTTTCTGCTCAAATGAACTACATCGTTCACGAAGCACACACGTTTCTCATCTTAACTGACAAGCATTGGATGTTAGAGGGTCAGTGCTTTGTATGAGTTTCAGAAGCAGATTTGGACTACATATGGTCTGTATTTGTAGGAAACACTGTTCTTTTGTTCTGGGCACACTCAGATTACCTGCTATATTAGAGACTCTAAAAGCAAGAGGGTGCTTCTCGCTCTAAAGCAGAGTGTGATCCATGGATGAGAAAAATGCTGTGTGTTTCCTTTCAGAAATGGAGTTAAATCCCAGGCTCTGTGTCTTCCTACAAGCAAGACTTCGTTTCAGATAAGGGCAGTCACTTTTCAGCTAAAACGAACTACATCATTCACGGAGCTCACACGTTTCTCATCTTTACAGACAAGCATTGGATGTTAGAGGACCAGTGCTTTGTGTCAGTTTAAGAAGCAGAGTTGGACTAGATATGGTCCGTAAGTGTAGGAAACACCGTTCTTTTGTTCTCAGCTAAATCACATTTCCTGCTGTCTTAGAGACTCTAGAAAGCAAGAGCGTGCTTCTTGTTCTAAAGCAGAGTGTGATCAATGGATGATTACACTGCTGTGTGTTTCACTCCAGAAATGGAGTTAAATCCCAAGCTCTTTGTCTTCCTACAAGCAAGACTTCGTTTCAGGTAAGGGCAGTCACTTTTCAGCTCAAAAGAACTACATCGTTCAGGGAGCTCACACGTTTCTCATCTTAACAGACAAGCATTGGATGTTAGAGGACCAGTGCTTTGTGTCAGTTTAAGAAGCAGAGTTGGACTAGATATGGTCCGTATGTGTAGGAAACACTGTTCTTTTGTTCTCAGCAAAATCACATTTTCTCCTGTCTTAGAGACTCCAGAAAGCAAGAACGTGCTTCTCGCTCTAAAGGAGAGTGTGATCCATGGATGAGAAAAATGCTGTGTGTTTCCCTTCAGAAATGGAGTTAAATCCCAGGCTCTTTGTCTTCCTACAAGGAAGACTTCGTTTCAGGTAAGGGCAGTCACTTTTCAGCTCAAAAGAACTACATCGTTCACGGAGCTCACACGTTTCTCATCTTAACAGACAAGCATTGGATGTTAGAGGACCAGTGCTTTGTGTCAGTTTAAGAAGCAGAGTTGGACTAGATATGGTCTGTATGTTTAGGAAACACCGTTCTTTTGTTCTCAGCACACACACGGTTCCTGCTGTCTTAGAGACTCTAGAAAGCAAGAGCGTGCTTCTTGTTCTAAAGCAGAGTGTGATCAATGGGTGATTACACTGCTGTTTGTTTCACTTCAGAAATGTAGTTAAATCCCAGGCTCTGAGTCTTCCTACAAGCAAGACTTCGATTCAGGTAAGGGCAGTCACTTTTCTGCTCAAATGAACTACATCGTTGACGAAGCTCACATGTTTCTCATCTTAACTGACAAGCATTGGATGTTAGAGGGTCAGTGCTTTGTATGAGTTTCAGAAGCAGATTTGGACTACATATGGTCTGTATTTGTAGGAAACACTGTTCTTTTGTTCTGGGCACACTCAGATTACCTGCTATATTAGAGACTCTAAAAGCAAGAGGGTGCTTCTCGCTCTAAAGCAGAGTGTGATCCATGGATGAGAAAAATGCTGTGTGTTTCCTTTCAGAAATGGAGTTAAATCCCAGGCTCTGTGTCTTCCTACAAGCAAGACTTCGTTTCAGATAAGGGCAGTCACTTTTCAGCTAAAACGAACTACATCATTCACGGAGCTCACACGTTTCTCATCTTTACAGACAAGCATTGGATGTTAGAGGACCAGTGCTTTGTGTCAGTTTAAGAAGCAGAGTTGGACTAGATATGGTCCGTAAGTGTAGGAAACACCGTTCTTTTGTTCTCAGCTAAATCACATTTCCTGCTGTCTTAGAGACTCTAGAAAGCACCAGCGTGCTTCTTGTTCTAAAGCAGAGTGTGATCAATGGATGATTACACTGCTGTGTGTTTCACTCCAGAAATGGAGTTAAATCCCAGGCTCTGTGTCTTCCTACAAGCAAGACTTCGTTTCAGGTAAGGGCAGTCACTTTTCAGCTCAAAAGAACTACATCGTTCACGGAGCTCACACGTTTCTCATCTTAACAGACAAGCATTGGATGTTAGAGGACCAGTGCTTTGTGTCAGTTTAAGAAGCAGAGTTGGACTAGATATGGTCTGTATGTTTAGGAAACACCGTTCTTTTGTTCTCAGCACACACATGGTTCCTGCTGTCTTAGAGACTCTAGAAAGCAAGAGCGTGCTTCTTGTTCTAAAGCAGAGTGTGATCAATGGGTGATTACACTGCTGTTTGTGTCAGTTCAGAAATGTAGTTAAATCCCAGGCTCTGAGTCTTCCTACAAGCAAGACTTCGGTTCAGGTAAGGGCAGTCACTTTTCTGCTCAAATGAACTACATCGTTCACGAAGTTCACACGTTTCTCATCTTAACTGACAAGCATTGGATGTTAGAGGGTCAGTGCTTTGTATGAGTTTCAGAAGGAGATTTGGACTACATATGGTCTGTATTTGTAGGAAACACCGTTCTTTTGTTCTGGGCACACTCAGATTACCTGCTATATTAGAGACTCTAAAAGCAAGAGCGTGCTTCTTGCTCTAAAGCAGAGTGTGATCCATGGATGAGAAAAATGCTGTGTGTTTCCTTTCAGAAATGGAGTTAAATCCCAGGCTCTGAGTCTTCCTATAAGCAAGAATTCGATTCAGGTAAGGGCAGTCACTTTTCTGCTTGAACGAACTACATCGTTCACGAAGCTCACACGTTTCTCATCTTAACAGACAAGCATGGGATGTTAGAGGACCAGTGATTTGTATCAGTTTCAGAAGCAGAGTTGAACTAGATATGGTCCGTATGTTTAGGAAACACCGTTCTTTTGTTTTCAGCACACACACGTTTCCTGCTGTCTTAGAGACTCTAGAAAGCAAGAGCGTGCTTCTTGTTCTAAAGCAGAGTGTGATCAATGGATGATTACACTGCTGTGTGTTTCACTTCAGTAATGGAGGTAAATCCCATTCTCTGAGTCTTCCTACAAGCAAGAATTCGATTCAGGTAAGGGCAGTCACTTTTCTGCTCAAACGAACTACATCGTTCATGAAGCTCACACGTTTCCCATCTTAAATGACAAGCATTGGATGTTAGAGGACCAGTGATTTGTATCAGTTTCAGAAGAAGTGTTGGACTAGATATGGTCCGTATGTGTAGGAAACACCGTTCTTTTGTTCTCAGCACACTCACGTTTCCTGCTGTGTTAGAGACTCCAGAAAGCAAGAGCGTGCTTCTCGCTCTAAAGCAGAGTGTGATCCATGGATGAGAACTATGCTGTGTGTTTCCCTTCATAAATGGAGTTAAATCTCAATCTCTGTGTCTTCCTATAAGCAAGACTTCGTTTCAGGTAACGGCAGTCACTTTTCAGCTCAAATGAACTACATCGTTCACTGAGCTCACACATTTCTCTTCTTTACAGACAAGCATTGGATGTTAGAGGACCAGTGCTTTGTATCAGTTTCAGAAACAGAGTTGAACTAGATATGGTCCGTATGTGTAGGAAACACAGTTCTTTTGTTCACAGCACACACACGTTTCCTGCTGTCTTAGAGACTCTAGAAAGCAAGAGCATGCTTCTTGTTCTAAAGCAGAGTGTGATCAATGGATGATTACACTGCTGTGTGTTTCACTCCAGAAATGGAGTTAAATCCCAGGCTCTGAGTCTTCCTACAAGCAAGACTTCGATTCAGGTAAGGCCAGTCACTTTTCTGCTTGAACGAACTACATCGTTCACGGAGCTCACACGTTTCTCCTCTTTACAGACAAGCATTGGATGTTAGAGGACCAGTGCTTTGTGTCAGTTTAAGAAGCAGAGTTGGACTAGATATGGTCCGTAAGTGTAGGAAACACCGTTCTTTTGTTCTCAGCTAAATCACATTTCCTGCTGTCTTAGAGACTCTAGAAAGCAAGAGGGTGCTTCTTGTTCTAAATCAGAGTATGATCAATGGATGAGAACACTGCTGTGTGTTTCACTTCAGAAATGGTGTTAAATCCTAGGCTCTGAGTCTTCCTACAAGCAAGAATTCGTTTCAGGTAAGGGCAGTCACTTTTCTGCTCAAACGAACTACATCGTTCACGGAGCTCACACGTTTCTCATCTTAACAGACAAGCATTGGATGTTAGAGGACCAGTGCTTTGTGTCAGTTTAAGAAGCAGAGTTGGACTAGATATGGTCCGTATGTGTAGGAAACACTGTTCTTTTGTTCTCAGCAAAATCACATTTTCTCCTGTCTTAGAGACTCCAGAAAGCAAGAACGTGCTTCTCGCTCTAAAGGAGAGTGTGATCCATGGATGAGAAAAATGCTGTGTGTTTCCCTTCAGAAATGGAGTTAAATCCCAGGCTCTTTGTCTTCCTACAAGGAAGACTTCGTTTCAGGTAAGGGCAGTCACTTTTCAACTCAAACGAACTACATCGTTCACGATGCTCACATGTTTCTCATCTTAACAGACAAGCATTGGATGTTAGAGGACCAGTGCTTTGTATCAGTTTCAAAAGCAGAGTTGAACTAGATATGGTCCGTATGTTTAGGAAACACCGTTCCTTTGTTCTCAGCACACACACGTTTCCTGCTGTCTTAGAGACTCTAGAAAGCAAGAGCGTGCTTCTTGTTCTAAAGCAGAGTGTGATCAATGGATGATTACACTGCTGTGTGTTTCACTTCAGAAATGGAGTTAAATCCCAGGCTCTGAGTCTTCCTACAAGCAAGACTTTGATTCATGTAAGGGCAGTCACTTTTCTGCTCAAACGAACTACATCATTCATGAAGCTCACACGTTTCCCATCTTAACTGACAAGCATTGGATGTTAGAGGACCAGTGATTTGTATCAGTTTCATTAGCAGAGTTGGACTAGATATGGTCCGTATGTGTAGGAAACACCGTTCTTTTGTTCTCAGCAAAATCACGTTTCCTGCTGTGTTAGAGACTCCAGAAAGCAAGAGCGTGCTTCTCGCTCTAAAGCAGAGTGTGATCCATGGATGAGAAAAATGCTGTGTGTTTCCTTTCAGAAATGGAGTTAAATCCCAGGCTCTGTGTCTTCCTACAAGCAAGACTTCGTTTCAGGTAAGGGCAGTCACTTTTCAGCTCAAACGAACTACATCATTCACGGAGCTCACACGTTTCTCATCTTAACAGACAAGCATTGGATGTTAGAGGACCAGTGCTTTGTGTCAGTTTAAGAAGCAGAGTTGGACTAGATATGGTCCGTATGTTTAGGAAACACCGTTCTTTTGTTCTCAGCACACACACGTTTCCTGCTGTCTTAGAGACTCTAGAAAGCAAGAGCGTGCTTCTTGTTCTAAAGCAGAGTGTGATCAATGGGTGATTACACTGCTGTGTGTTTCACTTCAGAAATGGAGTTAAATCCCAGGCTCTTAGTCTTCCTACAAGCAAGACTTCGATTCAGGTAAGGGCAGTCACTTTTCTGCTCAAATGAACTACATCGTTCACGAAGCTCACACGTTTCTCATCTTAACTGACAAGCATTGGATGTTAGAGGGTCAGTGCTTTGTATGAGTTTCAGAAGCAGATTTGGACTACATATGGTCTGTATTTGTAGGAAACACCGTTCTTTTGTTCTGGGCACACTCAGATTACCTGCTATATTAGAGACTCTAAAAGCAAGAGCGTGCTTCTCGCTCTAAAGCAGAGTGTGATCCATGGATGAGAAAAATGCTGTGTGTTTCCTTTCAAAAATGGAGTTAAATCACAGGCTCTGTGTCTTCCTACAAGCAAGACTTCGTTTCAGATAAGGGCAGTCACTTTTCAGCTAAAACGAACTACATCATTCACGGAGCTCACACGTTTCTCATCTTTACAGACAAGCATTGGATGTTAGAGGACCAGTGCTTTGTGTCAGTTTAAGAAGCAGAGTTGGACTAGATATGGTCCGTAAGTGTAGGAAACACCGTTCTTTTGTTCTCAGCTAAATCACATTTCCTGCTGTCTTAGAGAATCTAGAAAGCTAGAGCGTGCTTCTTGTTCTAAAGCAGAGTGTGATCAATGGATGATTACACTGCTGTGTGTTTCACTCCAGAAATGGAGTTAAATCCCAGGCTCTGAGTCTTTCTACAAGCAAGACTTCGTTTCAGGTAAGGGCAGTCACTTTTCAGCTCAAAAGAACTACATCGTTCACGGAGCTCACACGTTTCTCATCTTAACAGACAAGCATTGGATGTTAGAGGACCAGTGCTTTGTGTCAGTTTAAGAAGCAGAGTTTCACTAGATATGGTCTGTATGTTTAGGAAACACCGTTCTTTTGTTCTCAGCACACACACGGTTCCTGCTGTCTTAGAGACTCTAGAAAGCAAGAGCGTGCTTCTTGTTCTAAAGCAGAGTGTGATCAATGGGTGATTACACTGCTGTTTGTTTCACTTCAGAAATGTAGTTAAATCCCAGGCTCTGAGTCTTCCTACAAGCAAGACTTCGATTCAGGTAAGGGCAGTCACTTTTCTGCTCAAATGAACTACATCGTTCACGAAGCTCACATGTTTCTCATCTTAACTGACAAGCATTGGATGTTCGAGGGTCAGTGCTTTGTATGAGTTTCAGAAGCAGATTTGGACTACATATGGTCTGTATTTGTAGGAAACACTGTTCTTTTGTTCTGGGCACACTCAGATTACCTGCTATATTAGAGACTCAAAAAGCAAGAGGGTGCTTCTCGCTCTAAAGCAGAGTGTGATCCATGGATGAGAAAAATGCTGTGTGTTTCCTTTCAGAAATGGAGTTAAATCCAAGGCTCTGTGTCTTCCTACAAGCAAGACTTCGTTTCAGATAAGGGCAGTCACTTTTCAGCTAAAACGAACTACATCATTCACGGAGCTCACATTTCTCATCTTTACAGACAAGCATTGGATGTTAGAGGACCAGTGATTTGTGTCAGTTTAAGAAGCAGAGTTGGACTAGATATGGTCAGTAAGTGTAGGAAACACCGTTCTTTTGTTCTCAGCTAAATCACATTTCCTGCTGTCTTAGAGACTCTAGAAAGCACCAGCGTGCTTCTTGTTCTAAAGCAGAGTGTGATCAATGGATGATTACACTGCTGTGTGTTTCACTCCAGAAATGGAGTTAAATCCCAGGCTCTGTGTCTTCCTACAAGCAAGACTTCGTTTCAGGTAAGGGCAGTCACTTTTCAGCTCAAAAGAACTACATCGTTCACGGAGCTCACACGTTTCTCATCTTAACAGACAAGCATTGGATGTTAGAGGACCAGTGCTTTGTGTCAGTTTAAGAAGCAGAGTTGGACTAGATATGGTCTGTATGTTTAGGAAACACCGTTCTTTTGTTCTCAGCACACACATGGTTCCTGCTGTCTTAGAGACTCTAGAAAGCAAGAGCGTGCTTCTTGTTCTAAAGCAGAGTGTGATCAATGGGTGATTACACTGCTGTTTGTGTCAGTTCAGAAATGTAGTTAAATCCCAGGCTCTGAGTCTTCCTACAAGCAAGACTTCGATTCAGGTAAGGGCAGTCACTTTTCTGCTCAAATGAACTACATCGTTCACGAAGCTCACACGTTTCTCATCTTAACTGACAAGCATTGGATGTTAGATGGTCAGTGCTTTGTATGAGTTTCAGAAGGAGATTTGGACTACATATGGTCTGTATTTGTAGGAAACACCGTTCTTTTGTTCTGGGCACACTCAGATTACCTGCTATATTAGAGACTCTAAAAGCAAGAGCGTGCTTCTTGCTCTAAAGCAGAGTGTGATCCATGGATGAGAAAAATGCTGTGTGTTTCCTTTCAGAAATGGAGTTAAATCCCAGGCTCTGAGTCTTCCTACAAGCAAGAATTCGATTCAGGTAAGGGCAGTCACTTTTCTGCTTGAACGAACTACATCGTTCACGAAGCTCACACGTTTCTCATCTTAACAGACGAGCATGGGATGTTAGAGGACCAGTGATTTGTATCAGTTTCAGAAGCAGAGTTGAACTAGATATGGTCCGTATGTTTAGGAAACACCGTTCTTTTGTTTTCAGCACACACACGTTTCCTGCTGTCTTAGAGACTTTAGAAAGCAAGAGCGTGCTTCTCGCTCTAAAGCAGAGTGTGATCCATGGATGAGAACTATGCTGTGTGTTTCCCTTCAGAAATGTAGTTAAATCCCAGGCTCTGAGTCTTCCTACAAGCAAGAATTCGATTCAGGTAAGGGCAGTCACTTTTCTGCTCAAACGAACTACATCGTTCATGAAGCTCACACGTTTCCCATCTTAACTGACAAGCATTGGATGTTAGAGGACCAGTGATTTGTATCAGTTTCAGAAGAAGTGTTGGACTAGATATGGTCCGTATGTGTAGGAAACACCGTTCTTTTGTTCTCAGCACACTCACGTTTCCTGCTGTGTTAGAGACTCCAGAAAGCAAGAGCGTGCTTCTCGCTCTAAAGCAGAGTGTGATCCATGGATGAGAACTATGCTGTGTGTTTCCCTTCATAAATGGAGTTAAATCTCAATCTCTGTGTCTTCCTATAAGCAAGACTTCGTTTCAGGTAACGGCAGTCACTTTTCAGCTCAAATGAACTACATCGTTCACTGAGCTCACACATTTCTCTTCTTTACAGACAATCATTGGATGTTAGAGGACCAGTGCTTTGTATCAGTTTCAGAAACAGAGTTGAACTAGATATGGTCCGTATGTGTAGGAAACACAGTTCTTTTGTTCACAGCACACACACGTTTCCTGCTGTCTTAGAGACTCTAGAAAGCAAGAGCATGCTTCTTGTTCTAAAGCAGAGTGTGATCAATGGATGATTACACTGCTGTGTGTTTCACTCCAGAAATGGAGTTAAATCCCAGGCTCTGAGTCTTCCTACAAGCAAGACTTCGATTCAGGTAAGGCCAGTCACTTTTCTGCTTGAACGAACTACATCGTTCACGGAGCTCACACGTTTCTCCTCTTTACAGACAAGCATTGGATGTTAGAGGACCAGTGCTTTGTGTCAGTTTAAGAAGCAGAGTTGGACTAGATATGGTCCGTAAGTGTAGGAAACACCGTTCTTTTGTTCTCAGCTAAATCACATTTCCTGCTGTCTTAGAGACTCCAGAAAGCAAGAGGGTGCTTCTCGTTCTAAATCAGAGTATGATCCATGGATGAGAACACTGCTGTGTGTTTCACTTCAGAAATGGAGTTAAATCCCAGGCTCTGAGTCTTCCTACAAGCAAGAATTCGTTTCAGGTAAGGGCAGTCACTTTTCAGCTCAAACGTACTACATCGTTCACGATGCTCACATGTTTCTCATCTTAACAGACAAGCATTGGATGTTAGAGGACCAGTGCTTTGTATCAGTTTCAAAAGCAGAGTTGAACTAGATATGGTCCGTATGTTTAGGAAACACCGTTCTTTTGTTCTCAGCACACAAACGTTTCCTGCTGTCTTAGAGACTCTAGAAAGCAAGAGCGTGCTTCTTGTTCTAAAGCAGAGTGTGATCAATGGATGATTACACTGCTGTGTGTTTCACTTCAGAAATGGAGTTAAATCCCAGGCTCTGAGTCTTCCTACAAGCAAGACTTTGATTCATGTAAGGGCAGTCACTTTTCTGCTCAAATGAACTACATCGTTCATGAAGCTCACACGTTTCCCATCTTAACTGACAAGCATTGGATGTTAGAGGACCAGTGATTTGTATCAGTTTCAGAAGAAGAGTTGGACTAGATATGGTCCGTATGTGTAGGAAACACCGTTCTTTTGTTCTCAGCACACTCACGTTTCCTGCTGTGTTAGAGACTCCAGAAAGCAAGAGCGTGCTTCTCGCTCTAAAGCAGAGTGTGATCCATGGATGAGAAAAATGCTGTGTGTTTCCTTTCAGAAATGGAGTTAAATCCCAGGCTCTGTGTCTTCCTACAAGCAAGACTTCGTTTCAGGTAAGGGCAGTCACTTTTCTGCTCAAACTAACTACATCATTCACGGAGCTCACACGTTTCTCATCTTAACAGACAAGCATTGGATGTTAGAGGACCAGTGCTTTGTGTCAGTTTAAGAAGCAGAGTTGGACTAGATATGGTCCGTATGTTTAGGAAACACCGTTCATTTGTTCTCAGCATACACACGTTTCCTGCTGTCTTAGAGACTCTAGAAAGCAAGAGCGTGCTTCTTGTTCTAAAGCAGAGTGTGATCAATGGGTGATTACACTGCTGTGTGTTTCACTTCAGAAATGGAGTTAAATCCCAGGCTCTGAGTCTTCCTACAAGCAAGACTTCGATTCAGGTAAGGGCAATCACTTTTCTGCTCAAATGAACTACATCGTTCACGAAGCTCACACGTTTCTCATCTTAACTGACAAGCATTGGATGTTAGAGGGTCAGTGCTTTGTATGAGTTTCAGAAGCAGATTTGGACTACATATGGTCTGTATTTGTAGGAAACACCGTTCTTTTGTTCTGGGCACACTCAGATTACCTGCTATATTAGAGACTCTAAAAGCAAGAGCGTGCTTCTCGCTCTAAAGCAGAGTGTGATCCATGGATGAGAAAAATGCTGTGTGTTTCCTTTCAGAAATGGAGTTATATCCCAGGCTCTGAGTCTTCCTACAAGCAAGAATTCAATTCAGGTAAGGGCAGTCACTTTTCTGCTCGAACGAACTACATCGTTCACGAAGCTCACACGTTTCTCATCTTAACAGACAAGCATGGGATGTTAGAGGAACAGTGCTTTGTATCAGTTTCAGAAGCAGAGTTGAACTAGATATGGTCCATATGTTTAGGAAACACCATTCTTTTTTTTCCAGAACACACACGTTTCCTGCTGTCTTAGAGACTCTAGAAAGCAAGAGCGTGCTTCTTGTTCTAAAGCAGAGTGTGATCAATGGATGATTACACTGCTGTGTGTTTCACTTCAGAAATGGAGTTAAATCCCAGGCTCTGAGTCTTCCTACAAGCAAGAATTCGATTCAGGTAAGGGCAGTCACTTTTCTGCTCAAACGAACTACATCGTTCATGAAGCTCACACGTTTCCCATCTTAACTGACAAGCATTGGATGTTAGAGGACCAGTGATTTGTATCAGTTTCAGAAGAAGTGTTGGACTAGATATGGTCCGTATGTGTAGGAAACACCGTTCTTTTGTTCTCAGCACACTCACGTTTCCTGCTGTGTTAGAGACTCCAGAAAGCAAGAGCGTGCTTCTCGCTCTAAAGCAGAGTGTGATCCATGGATGAGAACTATGCTGTGTGTTTCCCTTCATAAATGGAGTTAAATCTCAATCTCTGTGTCTTCCTATAAGCAAGACTTCGTTTCAGGTAACAGCAGTCACTTTTCAGCTCAAACGAACTACATCGTTCACTGAGCTCACACATTCCTCTTCTTTACAGACAAGCATTGGATGTTAGAGGACCAGTGCTTTGTATCAGTTTCAGAAACAGAGTTGAACTAGATATGGTCCGTATGTGTAGGAAACACAGTTCTTTTGTTCACAGCACACACACGTTTCCTGCTGTCTTAGAGACTCTAGAAAGCAAGAGCATGCTTCTTGTTCTAAAGCAGAGTGTGATCAATGGATGATTACACTGCTGTGTGTTTCACTCAAGAAATGGAGTTAAATCCCAGGCTCTGAGTCTTCCTACAAGCAAGACTTCGATTCAGGTAAGGGCAGTCAATTTTCTGCTTGAACGAACTACATCGTTCACGAAGCTCACACGTTTCTCATCTTAACTGACAAGCATTGGATGTTAGAGGGTCAGTGCTTTGTATCAGTTTCAGAAGCAGATTTGGACTACATATGGTCTGTATGTGTAGGAAACACCGTTCTTTTGTTCTGGGCACACTCAGATTACCTGCTATAATAGAGACTCTAAAAGCAAGAGCGTGCTTCTCGCTCTAAAGCAGAGTCTGATCCATGGATGAGAAAAATGCTGTGTGTTTCCCTTCAGAAATGGAGTGAAATCCCAGGCTCTGTGTCTTCCTACAAGCAAGACTTCGTTACAGGTAAGGCAGTCACTTTTCAGCTCAAATGAACTACATCGTTCACGAAGCTCACACGTTTCTCATCTTAACAGACAAGCATGGGATGTTAGAGGACCAGTGCTTTGTATCAGTTTCAGAAGCAGAGTTGAACAAGATATGGTCCGTATGTTTAGGAAACACCGTTCTTTTGTTTTCAGCACACACACGTTTCCTGCTGTCTTAGAGAATCTAGAAAGCAAGAGCGTGCTTCTTGTTCTAAAGCAGAGTGTGATCAATGGATGATTACACTGCTGTGTGTTTCAGTTCAGAAATTGAGTTAAATCCCAGGCTCTGAGTCTTCCTACAAGCAAGACTTCGATTCATGTAAGGGCAGTCACTTTTCTGCTCAAACGAACTACATCGTTCATGAAGCTCACACGTTTCCCATCTTAACTGACAAGCATTGGATGTTAGAGGACCAGTGATTTGTATCAGTTTCAGAAGAAGAGTTGGACTAGATATGGTCCGTATGTGTAGGAAACACCGTTATTTTGTTCTCAGCACACTCACGTTTCCTGCTGTGTTAGAGACTCCAGAAAGCAAGAGCGTGCTTCTCGCTCTAAAGCAGAGTGTGATCCATGGATGAGAACTATGCTGTGTGTTTCCCTTCATAAATGGAGTTAAATCTCAATCTCTGTGTCTTCCTATAAGCAAGACTTCGTTTCAGGTAACGGCAGTCACTTTTCAGCTCAAACGAACTACATCGTTCACTGAGCTCACACATTTCTCTTCTTTACAGACAAGCATTGGATGTTAGAGGACCAGTGCTTTGTATCAGTTTCAGAAACAGAGTTGAACTAGATATGGTCCGTATGTGTAGGAAACACAGTTCTTTTGTTCACAGCACACACACGTTTCCTGCTGTCTTAGAGATTCTAGAAAGCAAGAGCGTGCTACTTGTTCTAAAGCAGAGTGTGATCAATGGATGATTACACTGCTGTGTGTTTCACTCCAGAAATGGAGTTAAATCCCAGGCTCTGAGTCTTCCTACAAGCAAGACTTCGATTCAGGTAAGGGCAGTCACTTTTCTGCTTGAACGAACTACATCGTTCACGAACCTCACACGTTTCTCATCTTAACTGACAAGCATGGATGTTAGAGGGTCAGTGCTTTGTATCAGTTTCAGAAGCATATTTGGACTACATATGGTCTGTATGTGTAGGAAACACCGTTCTTTTGTTCGGGGCACACTCAGATTACCTGCTATATTAGAGACTCTAAAAGCAAGAGGGTGCTGCTTGCTGTAAAGCAGAGTGTGATCCATGGATGAGAAAAATGCTGTGTGTTTCCCTTCAGAAATGGAGTTAAATCCCAGGCTCTGTGTCTTCCTACAAGCAAGACTTCGTTTCAGGTAAGGGCAGTCACTTTTCAGCTCAAACGAACTACATCGTTCACGAAGCTCACACGTTTCTCATCTTAACAGACAAGCATTGGATGTTAGAGGACCAGTGCTTTGTATCAGTTTCAGAAGCAGAGTTGAACTAGATATGGTCCGTATGTTTAGGAAACACCGTTCTTTTGTTCTCAGCACACACACGTTTCCTGCTTTCTTAGAGACTCTAGAAAGCAAGAGCGTGCTTCTTGTTCTAAAGCAGAGTGTGATCAATGGATGATTACACTGCTGTGTGTTTCACTTCAGAAATGGAGTAAAATCCCAGGCTCTGAGTCTTCCTACAAGCAAGACTTCGTTTAAGGTAAGGGCAGTCACTTTTCTGCTCAAATGAACTACATCGTTCACGAAGCTCACACGTTTCTCATCTTAACTGACAAGCATTGGATGTTAGAGGGTCAGTGCTTTGTATCAGTTTCAGAAGCAGATTTGGACTACATATGGTCTGTATGTGTAGGAAACACAGTTATTTTGTTCTGGGCACACTCATATTACCTGCTATATACAGACTCTAAAAGCAAGAGCGTGCTTCTCGCTCTAAAGCAGAGTGTGATCCATGGATGAGAAAAATGCTGTGTGTTTCCCTTCAGAAATGGAGTTAAATCCCAGGCTCTGAGTCTTCCTACAATCAAAACTTCGTTTCAGGTAAGGGCAGTCACTTTTCAGTTCAAAGGAACTACATCATTAACAAAGATCACAGGTTTCTCATCTTAAGTGACAAGCATAGGATGTTAGAGGACCAGTGCTTTGTATCAGTTTCAGAAGCAGAGTTGGACTATATATGGTCCATATGTGTAGGAAACACTGTTCTTTTGTTCTCAGCACACTTACATTTCCTGGTGTCTTAGAGACTTTAGAAAGCAAGAGCATGCTTCTCGCTCTAAAGCAGAGTGTGATCCATGGATGAGAACTATGCTGTGTGTTTCCCTTCAGAAATGGAGTTAAATCCCAGGCTCTGAGTCTTCCTACAAGCAAGAATTCGTTTCAGGTAAGGGCAGTCACTTTTCTGCTCAAACGAACTTCATCGTTCATGAAGCTCACACATTTCCCATCGTAACTGACAAGCATTGGATGTTAGAGGACCAGTGCTTTGTATCAGGTTCAGAAACAGAGTTCAACTAGATATGGTCCGTATGTGTAGGAAACACTGTTCTTTTGTTCTCAGCACACACACGTTTCCTGCAGTCTTAGAGACTCTAGAAAGCAAGAGCGTGCTTCTTGTTCTAAAGCAGAGTGTGATCAATGGATGATTACACTGCTGTGTGTTTCACTCCAGAAATGGAGTTAAATCCCAGGCTCTGAGTCTTCCTACAAGCAAGACTTCGATTCAGGTAAGGGCAGTCACTTTTCCGCTCAAACGAACTACATCGTTCACGAAGCTCACACGTTTCTCATCTTAACTGACAAGCATTGGATGTTAGAGGGTCAGTGCTTTGTATCAGTTTCAGAAGCAGATTTGGACTACATATGGTCTGTATGTGTAGGAAACACAGTTCTTTTGTTCTGGGCACACTCATATTACCTGCTCTATTAGAGACTCTAAAAGCAAGAGCGTGCTTCTCGCTCTAAAGCAGAGTCTGATCCATGGATGAGAAAAATGCTGTGTGTTTCCCTTCAGAAATGGAGTTAATTCCCAGGCTCTGTGTCTAACTACAAGCAAGACTTCGTTACAGGTAAGGGCAGTCACTTTTCAGTTCAAAGGAACTACATCATTCTCAAAGCTCACACGTTTCTCATCTTAACTGACAAACATTGGATGTTAGAGGACCAGTGCTTTGTGTCAGTTTCAGAAACAGAGTTGGACTAGATATGGTCCGTATGTGTAGGAAACACCGTTCTTTTGTTCTCAGCGCACTCATGTTTCCTGCTGTCTTAGAGACTTTAGAAAGCAAGAGCGTGCTTCTCGCTCTAAAGCAGAGTGTGGTCCATGGATGAGAACTATGCTGTGTGTTTTCCTTCAGAAGTGGAGTTAAATCCCAGGCTCTGAGTCTTCCTACAAGCAAGAATTCGTTTCAGGTAAGGGCAGTCACTTTTCTGCTCAAACGAACTACATCGATCATGAAGCTCACACGTTTCTCATCTTAACTGACAAGCATTGGATGTTAGAGGACCAGTGATTTGTATCAGTTTCAGAAGAGGAGTTGGACTAGATATGGTCCGTATGTGTAGGAAACACCGTTCTTTTGTTCTCAGCGCACTCACGTTTCCTGCTGTCTTAGAGACTCCAGAAAGCAAGAGCGTGCTTCTCGCTCTAAAGCAGAGTGTGATCCATGGATGAGAACTATGCTGTGTGTTTCCCTTCATAAATGGAGTTAAATCTCAATCTCTGTGTCTTCCTAGAAGCAAGACTTCTTTTCATGTAACGGGAGTCACTTTTCAGCTCAAACGAACTACATCGTTCACTGAGCTCACACATTTCTCTTCTTTACATACAAGCATTGGATGTTAGAGGACCAGTGTTTTGTATCTGTTTCAGAAACAGAGTTGAACTAGATATGGTCCGTATGTGTAGGAAACACCGTTCTTTTGTTCTCAGCACACACACGTTTCCTGCTGTCTTAGAGAATCTAGAAAGCAAGAGCGTGCTTCTTGTTCTAAAGCAGAGTGTGATCAATGGATGATTACACTGCTGTGTGTTTCACTCCAGAAATGGAGTTAAATCCCAGGCTCTGAGTCTTCCTACAAGCAAGACTTCGATTCAGGTAAGGGCAGTCACTTTTCCGCTCAAACGAACTACATCGTTCACGAAGCTCACACGTTTCTCATCTTAACTGACAAGCATTGGATGTTAGAGGGTCAGTGCTTTGTATCAGTTTCAGAAGCAGATTTGGACTACATATGGTCTGTATGTGTAGGAAACACAGTTATTTTGTTCTGGGCACACTCATATTACCTGCTATATACAGACTCTAAAAGCAAGAGCGTGCTTCTCGCTCTAAAGCAGAGTGTGATCCATGGATGAGAAAAATGCTGTCTGTTTCCCTTCAGAAATGGAGTTAAATCCCAGGCTCTGAGTCTTCCTACAATCAAAACTTCGTTTCAGGTAAGGGCAGTCACTTTTCAGTTCAAAGGAACTACATCATTAACAAAGATCACAGGTTTCTCATCTTAAGTGACAAGCATAGGATGTTAGAGGACCAGTGCTTTGTATCAGTTTCAGAAGCAGAGTTGGACTATATATGGTCCATATGTGTAGGAAACACTGTTCTTTTGTTCTCAGCACACTTACATTTCCTGGTGTCTTAGAGACTTTAGAAAGCAAGAGCGTGCTTCTCGCTCTAAAGCAGAGTGTGATCCATGGATGAGAACTATGCTGTGTGTTTCCCTTCAGAAATGGAGTTAAATCCCAGGCTCTGAGTCTTCCTACAAGCAAGAATTCGTTTCAGGTAACGGCAGTCACTTTTCAGCTCAAACGAACTACATCGTTCACTGAGCTCACACATTTCTCTTCTTTACATACAAGCATTGGATGTTAGAGGACCAGTGTTTTGTATCTGTTTCAGAAACAGAGTTGAACTAGATATGGTCCGTATGTGTAGGAAACACCGTTCTTTTGTTCTCAGCACACACACGTTTCCTGCTGTCTTAGAGACTCTAGAAAGCAAGAGCGTGCTTCTTGTTCTAAAGCAGAGTGTGATCAATGGATGATTACACTGCTGTGTGTTTCACTCCAGAAATGGAGTTAAATCCCAGGCTCTGAGTCTTCCTACAAGCAAGACTTCGATTCAGGTAAGGGCAGTCACTTTTCCGCTCAAACGAACTACATCGTTCACGAAGCTCACACGTTTCTCATCTTAACTGACAAGCATTGGATGTTAGAGGGTCAGTGCTTTGTATCAGTTTCAGAAGCAGATTTGGACTACATATGGTCTGTATGTGTAGGAAACACAGTTATTTTGTTCTGGGCACACTCATATTACCTGCTATATACAGACTCTAAAAGCAAGAGCGTGCTTCTCGCTCTAAAGCAGAGTGTGATCCATGGATGAGAAAAATGCTGTGTGTTTCCCTTCAGAAATGGAGTTAAATCCCAGGCTCTGAGTCTTCCTACAATCAAAACTTCGTTTCAGGTAAGGGCAGTCACTTTTCAGTTCAAAGGAACTACATCATTAACAAAGATCACAGGTTTCTCATCTTAAGTGACAAGCATAGGATGTTAGAGGACCAGTGCTTTGTATCAGTTTCAGAAGCAGAGTTGGACTATATATGGTCCATATGTGTAGGAAACACTGTTCTTTTGTTCTCAGCACACTTACATTTCCTGGTGTCTTAGAGACTTTAGAAAGCAAGAGCATGCTTCTCGCTCTAAAGCAGAGTGTGATCCATGGATGAGAACTATGCTGTGTGTTTCCCTTCAGAAATGGAGTTAAATCCCAGGCTCTGAGTCTTCCTACAAGCAAGAATTCGTTTCAGGTAAGGGCAGTCACTTTTCTGCTCAAACGAACTTCATCGTTCATGAAGCTCACACATTTCCCATCGTAACTGACAAGCATTGGATGTTAGAGGACCAGTGCTTTGTATCAGGTTCAGAAACAGAGTTCAACTAGATATGGTCCGTATGTGTAGGAAACACTGTTCTTTTTTTCTCAGCACACACACGTTTCCTGCAGTCTTAGAGACTCTAGAAAGCAAGAGCGTGCTTCTTGTTCTAAAGCAGAGTGTGATCAATGGATGATTACACTGCTGTGTGTTTCACTCCAGAAATGGAGTTAAATCCCAGGCTTTGAGTCTTCCTACAAGCAAGACTTCGATTCAGGTAAGGGCAGTCACTTTTCCGCTCAAACGAACTACATCGTTCACGAAGCTCACACGTTTCTCATCTTAACTGACAAGCATTGGATGTTAGAGGGTCAGTGCTTTGTATCAGTTTCAGAAGCAGATTTGGACTACATATGGTCTGTATGTGTAGGAAACACAGTTCTTTTGTTCTGGGCACACTCATATTACCTGCTCTATTAGAGACTCTAAAAGCAAGAGCGTGCTTCTCGCTCTAAAGCAGAGTCTGATCCATGGATGAGAAAAATGCTGTGTGTTTCCCTTCAGAAATGGAGTTAATTCCCAGGCTCTGTGTCTAACTACAAGCAAGACTTCGTTACAGGTAAGGGCAGTCACTTTTCAGTTCAAAGGAACTACATCATTCTCAAAGCTCACACGTTTCTCATCTTAACTGACAAACATTGGATGTTAGAGGACCAGTGCTTTGTGTCAGTTTCAGAAACAGAGTTGGACTAGATATGGTCCGTATGTGTAGGAAACACCGTTCTTTTGTTCTCAGCGCACTCATGTTTCCTGCTGTCTTAGAGACTTTAGAAAGCAAGAGCGTGCTTCTCGCTCTAAAGCAGAGTGTGATCCATGGATGAGAACTATGCTGTGTGTTTTCCTTCAGAAGTGGAGTTAAATCCCAGGCTCTGAGTCTTCCTACAAGCAAGAATTCGTTTCAGGTAAGGGCAGTCACTTTTCTGCTCAAACGAACTACATCGATCATGAAGCTCACACGTTTCTCATCTTAACTGACAAGCATTGGATGTTAGAGGACCAGTGATTTGTATCAGTTTCAGAAGAGGAGTTGGACTAGATATGGTCCGTATGTGTAGGAAACACCGTTCTTTTGTTCTCAGCGCACTCACGTTTCCTGCTGTCTTAGAGACTCCAGAAAGCAAGAGCGTGCTTCTCGCTCTAAAGCAGAGTGTGATCCATGGATGAGAACTATGCTGTGTGTTTCCCTTCATAAATGGAGTTAAATCTCAATCTCTGTGTCTTCCTAGAAGCAAGACTTCTTTTCATGTAACGGCAGTCACTTTTCAGCTCAAACGAACTACATCGTTCACTGAGCTCACACATTTCTCTTCTTTACATACAAGCATTGGATGTTAGAGGACCAGTGTTTTGTATCTGTTTCAGAAACAGAGTTCAACTAGATATGGTCCGTATGTGTAGGAAACACGGTTCTTTTGTTCTCAGCACACACACGTTTCCTGCTGTCTTAGAGACTCTAGAAAGCAAGAGCGTGCTTCTTGTTCTAAAGCAGAGTGTGATCAATGGATGATTACACTGCTGTGTGTTTCACTCCAGAAATGGAGTTAAATCCCAGGCTCTGAGTCTTCCTACAAGCAAGACTTCGATTCAGGTAAGGGCAGTCACTTTTCCGCTCAAACGAACTACATCGTTCACGAAGCTCACACGTTTCTCATCTTAACTGACAAGCATTGGATGTTAGAGGGTCAGTGCTTTGTATCAGTTTCAGAAGCAGATTTGGACTACATATGGTCTGTATGTGTAGGAAACACAGTTATTTTGTTCTGGGCACACTCATATTACCTGCTATATACAGACTCTAAAAGCAAGAGCGTGCTTCTCGCTCTAAAGCAGAGTGTGATCCATGGATGAGAAAAATGCTGTGTGTTTCCCTTCAGAAATGGAGTTAAATCCCAGGCTCTGAGTCTTCCTACAATCAAAACTTCGTTTCAGGTAAGGGCAGTCACTTTTCAGTTCAAAGGAACTACATCATTAACAAAGATCACAGGTTTCTCATCTTAAGTGACAAGCATAGGATGTTAGAGGACCAGTGCTTTGTATCAGTTTCAGAAGCAGAGTTGGACTATATATGGTCCATATGTGTAGGAAACACTGTTCTTTTGTTCTCAGCACACTTACATTTCCTGGTGTCTTAGAGACTTTAGAAAGCAAGAGCATGCTTCTCGCTCTAAAGCAGAGTGTGATCCATGGATGAGAACTATGCTGTGTGTTTCCCTTCAGAAATGGAGTTAAATCCCAGGCTCTGAGTCTTCCTACAAGCAAGAATTCGTTTCAGGTAAGGGCAGTCACTTTTCTGCTCAAACGAACTTCATCGTTCATGAAGCTCACACATTTCCCATCGTAACTGACAAGCATTGGATGTTAGAGGACCAGTGCTTTGTATCAGGTTCAGAAACAGAGTTCAACTAGATATGGTCCGTATGTGTAGGAAACACTGTTCTTTTTTTCTCAGCACACACACGTTTCCTGCAGTCTTAGAGACTCTAGAAAGCAAGAGCGTGCTTCTTGTTCTAAAGCAGAGTGTGATCAATGGATGATTACACTGCTGTGTGTTTCACTCCAGAAATGGAGTTAAATCCCAGGCTTTGAGTCTTCCTACAAGCAAGACTTCGATTCAGGTAAGGGCAGTCACTTTTCCGCTCAAACGAACTACATCGTTCACGAAGCTCACACGTTTCTCATCTTAACTGACAAGCATTGGATGTTAGAGGGTCAGTGCTTTGTATCAGTTTCAGAAGCAGATTTGGACTACATATGGTCTGTATGTGTAGGAAACACAGTTCTTTTGTTCTGGGCACACTCATATTACCTGCTCTATTAGAGACTCTAAAAGCAAGAGCGTGCTTCTCGCTCTAAAGCAGAGTCTGATCCATGGATGAGAAAAATGCTGTGTGTTTCCCTTCAGAAATGGAGTTAATTCCCAGGCTCTGTGTCTAACTACAAGCAAGACTTCGTTACAGGTAAGGGCAGTCACTTTTCAGTTCAAAGGAACTACATCATTCTCAAAGCTCACACGTTTCTCATCTTAACTGACAAACATTGGATGTTAGAGGACCAGTGCTTTGTGTCAGTTTCAGAAACAGAGTTGGACTAGATATGGTCCGTATGTGTAGGAAACACCGTTCTTTTGTTCTCAGCGCACTCATGTTTCCTGCTGTCTTAGAGACTTTAGAAAGCAAGAGCGTGCTTCTCGCTCTAAAGCAGAGTGTGATCCATGGATGAGAACTATGCTGTGTGTTTTCCTTCAGAAGTGGAGTTAAATCCCAGGCTCTGAGTCTTCCTACAAGCAAGAATTCGTTTCAGGTAAGGGCAGTCACTTTTCTGCTCAAACGAACTACATCGATCATGAAGCTCACACGTTTCTCATCTTAACTGACAAGCATTGGATGTTAGAGGACCAGTGATTTGTATCAGTTTCAGAAGAGGAGTTGGACTAGATATGGTCCGTATGTGTAGGAAACACCGTTCTTTTGTTCTCAGCGCACTCACGTTTCCTGCTGTCTTAGAGACTCCAGAAAGCAAGAGCGTGCTTCTCGCTCTAAAGCAGAGTGTGATCCATGGATGAGAACTATGCTGTGTGTTTCCCTTCATAAATGGAGTTAAATCTCAATCTCTGTGTCTTCCTAGAAGCAAGACTTCTTTTCATGTAACGGCAGTCACTTTTCAGCTCAAACGAACTACATCGTTCACTGAGCTCACACATTTCTCTTCTTTACATACAAGCATTGGATGTTAGAGGACCAGTGTTTTGTATCTGTTTCAGAAACAGAGTTCAACTAGATATGGTCCGTATGTGTAGGAAACACGGTTCTTTTGTTCTCAGCACACACACGTTTCCTGCTGTCTTAGAGACTCTAGAAAGCAAGAGCGTGCTTCTTGTTCTAAAGCAGAGTGTGATCAATGGATGATTACACTGCTGTGTGTTTCACTCCAGAAATGGAGTTAAATCCCAGGCTCTGAGTCTTCCTACAAGCAAGACTTCGATTCAGGTAAGGGCAGTCACTTTTCCGCTCAAACGAACTACATCGTTCACGAAGCTCACACGTTTCTCATCTTAACTGACAAGCATTGGATGTTAGAGGGTCAGTGCTTTGTATCAGTTTCAGAAGCAGATTTGGACTACATATGGTCTGTATGTGTAGGAAACACAGTTATTTTGTTCTGGGCACACTCATATTACCTGCTATATACAGACTCTAAAAGCAAGAGCGTGCTTCTCGCTCTAAAGCAGAGTGTGATCCATGGATGAGAAAAATGCTGTGTGTTTCCCTTCAGAAATGGAGTTAAATCCCAGGCTCTGAGTCTTCCTACAATCAAAACTTCGTTTCAGGTAAGGGCAGTCACTTTTCAGTTCAAAGGAACTACATCATTAACAAAGATCACAGGTTTCTCATCTTAAGTGACAAGCATAGGATGTTAGAGGACCAGTGCTTTGTATCAGTTTCAGAAGCAGAGTTGGACTATATATGGTCCATATGTGTAGGAAACACTGTTCTTTTGTTCTCAGCACACTTACATTTCCTGGTGTCTTAGAGACTTTAGAAAGCAAGAGCGTGCTTCTCGCTCTAAAGCAGAGTGTGATCCATGGATGAGAACTATGCTGTGTGTTTCCCTTCAGAAATGGAGTTAAATCCCAGGCTCTGAGTCTTCCTACAAGCAAGAATTCGTTTCAGGTAAGGGCAGTCACTTTTCTGCTCAAACGAACTTCATCGTTCATGAAACTCACACGTTTCCCATCTTAACTGACAAGCATTGGATGTTAGAGGACTACTGCTTTGTATCAGTTTCAGAAGAAGAGTGGGACTACATATGGTCCGTATGTGTAGGAAACTCCGTTCTTTTGTTCCGGGCACACTCAGATTGCCTGCTGTATTAGAGACTCTAGAAAGCAAGAGCGTGCTTCTCGCTCTAAAGCAGAGTGTGATCCATGGATGAGAACTCTGCTGTGTGTTTCCCTTCAGAGATGGAGTTAAATCCCAGGCTCTGTGTCTTACTACAAGCAAGACTTCGTTACAGGTAAGGCAGTCACTTTTCAGTTCAAGGGAACTACATCATTCTCAAAGCTCACACGTTTCTCATCTTAACTGACAAACATTGGATGTTAGAGGACCAGTGCTTTGTGTCAGTTTCAGAAACAGCGTTGGACTAGATATGGTCCGTATGTGTAGGAAACACCGTTCTTTTGTTCTCAGCGCACTCACGTTTCCTGCTGTCTTAGAGACTTTAGAAAGCAAGAGCGTGCTTCACGCTCTAAAGCAGAGTGTGATCCATGGATGAGAACTATGCTGTGAGTTTCACTTCAGAACTGGAGTTAAATCACAGGCTCTGAGTCTTCCTACAAGCAAGACTTCGATTCAGGTAAGGGCAGTCACTTTTCTGCTCAAACGAACTACATCGTTCATGAAGCTCACACATTTCCCATCGTAACTGACAAGCATTGGATGTTAGAGGACCAGTGATTTGTATCAGTTTCAGAAGAAGAGTTGGACTAGATATGGTCCTTATGTGTAGGAAACACCGTTCTTTTGTTCTCAGCGCACTCACGTTTCCTGCTGTGTTAGAGATTCCAGAAAGCAAGAGCGTGCTTCTCGCTCTAAAGCAGAGTGTGATCCATGCATGAGAACTATGCTGTGTGTTTCTCTTCATAAATGGAGTTAAATCTCAATCTCTGTGTCTTCCTAGAAGCAAGACTTCGTTTCAGGTAACGACAGTCACTTTTCAGCTCAAACGAACTACATCGTTCACTGAGCTCACACATTTCTCTTCTTTACATACAAGCATTGGATGTTAGAGGACCAGTGCTTTGTATCAGTTTCAGAAACAGAGTTGAACTAGATATGGTCCGTATGTGTAGGAAACACTGTTCTTTTGTTCTCAGCACACACAAGTTTCCTGCAGTCTTAGAGACTCTAGAAAGCAAGAGCGTGCTTCTTGTTCTAAAGCAGAGTGTGATCAATGGATGATTACACTGCTGTGTGTTTCACTCCAGAAATGGAGTTAAATCCCAGGCTCTGAGTCTTCCTACAAGCAAGACTTCGATTCAGGTAAGGGCAGTCACTTTTGTGCTCAAACGAACTACATCGTTCACGAAGCTCACACGTTTCTCATCTTAACTGACAAGCATTGGATGTCAGAGGGTCAGTGTTTTGTGTCAGTTTCAGAAGAAGAGTGGGACTACATATGGTCCGTATGTGTAGGAAACTCCGTTCTTTTGTTCTCAGCGCACTCAGATTGCCTGCTGTATTAGAGACTCTAGAAAGCAAGAGCGTGCTTCTCGCTCTAAAGCAGAGTGTGATCCATGGATGAGAACTCTGCTGTGTGTTTCCCTTCAGAGATGGAGTTAAATCCCAGGCTCTGTGTCTTCCTACAAGCAAGACTTCGTTACAGGTAAGGGCAGTCACTTTTCAGTTCAAAGGAACTACATCATTCTCAAAGCTCACACGTTTCTCATCTTAACTGACAAACATTGGATGTTAGAGGACCCGGGCTTTGTGTCAGTTTCAGAAATAGAGTTGGACTACATATGGTCCGTATGTGTAGGAAACACCGTTCTTTTGTTCTCAGTGCACTCACATTTCCTGCTGTCTTAGAGACTTTAGAAAGCAAGAGCGTGCTTCTCGCTCTAAAGCAGAGTGTGATCCATGGATGAGAACTATGCTGTGTGTTTTCCTTCAGAAGTGGAGTTAAATCCCAGGCTCTGAGTCTTCCTACAAGCAAGAATTCGTTTCAGGTAAGGGTAGTCACTTTTCTGCTCAAACGAACTTCATCGTTCATGAAGCTCACACGTTTCCCATCTTAACTGACAAGCATTGGATGTTAGAGGACTACTGCTTTGTATCAGTTTCAGAAGAAGAGTGGGACTACATATGGTCCGTATGTGTAGGAAACTCCGTTCTTTTGTTCTGGGCACACTCAGATTGCCTGCTGTATTAGAGACTCTAGAAAGCAAGAGCGTGCTTCTCGCTCTAAAGCAGAGTGTGATCCATGGATGAGAACTCTGCTGTGTGTTTCCCTTCAAAGATGGAGTTAAATCCCAGGCTCTGTGTCTTCCTACAAGCAAGACTTCGTTACAGGTAAGGGCAGTCACTTTTCAGTTCAAAGGAACTACATCATTCTCAAAGCTCACACGTTTCTCATCTTAACTGACAAACATTGGATGTTAGAGGACCCGGGCTTTGTGTCAGTTTCAGAAATAGAGTTGGACTACATATGGTCCGTATGTGTAGGAAACACCGTTCTTTTGTTCTCAGTGCACTCACATTTCCTGCTGTCTTAGAGACTTTAGAAAGCAAGAGCGTGCTTCTCGCTCTAAAGCAGAGTGTGATCCATGGATGAGAACTATGCTGTGTGTTTTCCTTCAGAAGTGGAGTTAAATCCCAGGCTCTGAGTCTTCCTACAAGCAAGAATTCGTTTCAGGTAAGGGCAGTCACTTTTCTGCTCAAACGAACTACATCGTTCATGAAGCTCACACGTTTCTCATCTTAACTGACAAGCATTGGATGTTAGAGGACCAGTGATTTGTATCAGTTTCAGAAGAGGAGTTGGACTAGATATGGTCCGTATGTGTAGGAAAGACCGTTGTTTTGTTCTCAGCGCACTCACGTTTCCTGCTGTCTTAGAGACTCCAGAAAGCAAGAGCGTGCTTCTCGCTCTAAAGCAGAGTGTGATCCATGGATGAGAACTATGCTGTGTGTTTCCCTTCATAAATGGAGTTAAATCTCAATCTCTGTGTCTTCCTAGAAGCAAGAATTCTTTTCATGTAACGGCAGTCACTTTTCAGCTCAAACGAACTACATCGTTCACTGAGCTCACACATTTCTCTTCTTTACATACAAGCATTGGATGTTAGAGGACCAGTGCTTTGTATCAGTTTCAGAAACAGAGTTGAACTAGATATGGTCCGTATGTGTAGGAAACACCGTTCTTTTGTTCTCAGCACACACACGTTTCCTGCTGTCTTAGAGACTCTAGAAAGCAAGAGCGTGCTTCTTGTTCTAAAGCAGAGTGTGATCAATGGATGATTACACTGCTGTGTGTTTCACTCCAGAAATGGAGTTAAATCCCAGGCTCTGAGTCTTCCTACAAGCAAGACTTCTATTCAGGTAAGGGCAGTCACTTTTCCGCTCAAACGAACTACATCGTTCACGAAGCTCACACGTTTCTCATCTTAACTGACAAGCATTGGATGTTAGAGGGTCAGTGCTTTGTATCAGTTTCAGAAGCAGATTTGGACTACATATGGTCTGTATGTGTAGGAAACTCAGTTATTTTGTTCTGGGCACACTCATATTACCTGCTATATACAGACTCTAAAAGCAAGAGCGTGCTTCTCGCTCTAAAGCAGAGTGTGATCCATGGATGAGAAAAATGCTGTGTGTTTCCCTTCAGAAATGGAGTTAAATCCCAGGCTCTGAGTCTTCCTACAATCAAAACTTCGTTTCAGGTAAGGGCAGTCACTTTTCAGTTCAAAGGAACTACATCATTCACAAAGATCACAGGTTTCTCATCTTAAGTGACAAGCATAGGATGTTAGAGGACCAGTGCTTTGTATCAGTTTCAGAAGCAGAGTTGGACTATATATGGTCCATATGTGTAGGAAACACTGTTCTTTTGTTCTCAGCACACTTACATTTCCTGCTGTCTTAGAGACTTTAGAAAGCAAGAGCGTGCTTCTCGCTCTAAAGCAGAGTGTGATCCATGGATGAGAACTATGCTGTGTGTTTCCCTTCAGAAATGGAGTTAAATCCCAGGCTCTGAGTCTTCCTACAAGCAAGAATTCGTTTCAGGTAAGGGCAGTCACTTTTCTGCTCAAACGAACTTCATCGTTCATGAAGCTCACACGTTTCCCATCTTAACTGACAAGCATTGGATGTTAGAGGACTACTGCTTTGTATCAGTTTCAGAAGAAGAGTGGGACTACATATGGTCCGTATGTGTAGGAAACTCCGTTCTTTTGTTCTGGGCACACTCAGATTGCCTGCTGTATTAGAGACTCTAGAAAGCAAGAGCATGCTTCTCGCTCTAAAGCAGAGTGTGATCCATGGATGAGAACTCTGCTGTGTGTTTCCCTTCAGAGATGGAGTTAAATCCCAGGCTCTGTGTCTTCGTACAAGCAAGACTTCGTTACAGGTAAGGGCAGTCACTTTTCAGTTCAAAGGAACTACATCATTCTCAAAGCTCACACGTTTCTCATCTTAACTGACAAACATTGGATGTTAGAGGACCAGTGCTTTGTGTCAGTTTCAGAAACAGTGTTGGACTAGATATGGTCCATATGTGTAGGAAACTCCGTTCTTTTGTTCTCAGCGCACTCATGTTTCCTGCTGTCTTAGAGACTTTAGAAAGCAAGAGCGTGCTTCTCGCTCTAAAGCAGAGTGTGATCCATGGATGAGAACTATGCTGTGTGTTTCCCTTCAGAAGTGGAGTTAAATCCCAGGCTCTGAGTCTTCCTACAAGCGAGAATTCGTTTCAGGTAAGGGCAGTCACTTTTCTGCTCAAACGAACTACATCGTTCATGAAGCTCACACGTTTCCCATCTTAACTGACAAGCATTGGATGTTAGAGGACTACTGCTTTGTATCAGTTTCAGAAGAAGAGTTGGACTACATATGGTCCGTATGTGTAGGAAACTCCGTTCTCTTGTTCTGGGCACACTCAGATTGCCTGCTGTATTAGAGACTCTAGAAAGCAAGAGCGTGCTTCTCGCTCTAAAGCAGAGTGTGATCCATGGATGAGAACTCTGCTGTGTGTTTCCCTTCAGAGATGGAGTTAAATCCCAGGCTCTGTGTCTTACTACAAGCAAGACTTCGTTACAGGTAAGGGCAGTCACTTTTCAGTTCAAGGGAACTACATCATTCTCAAAGCTCACACGTTTCTCATCTTAACTGACAAACATTGGATGTTAGAGGACCAGTGCTTTGTGTCAGTTTCAGAAACAGAGTTGGACTAGATATGGTCCGTATGTGTAGGAAACACCGTTCTTTTGTTCTCAGCGCACTCATGTTTCCCGCTGTCTTAGAGACTTTAGAAAGCAAGAGCGTGCTTCTCGCTCTAAAGCAGAGTGTGATCCATGGATGAGAACTATGCTGTGTGTTTTCCTTCAGAAGTGGTGTTAAATCCCAGGCTCTGAGTCTTCCTACAAGCAAGAATTCGTTTCAAATAAGGGCAGTCACTTTTCTGCTCAAACGAACTACATCGTTCATGAAGCTCACACGTTTCTCATCTTAACTGACAAGCATTGGATGTTAGAGGACCAGTGATTTGTATCAGTTTCAGAAGAGGAGTTGGACTAGATATTCCGTATGTGTAGGAAACACCGTTCTTTTATTCTCAGCGCACTCACGTTTCCTGCTGTCTTAGAGACTCCAGAAAGCAAGAGCGTGCTTCTCGCTCTAAAGCAGAGTGTGATCCATGGATGAGAACTATGCTGTGTGTTTCCCTTCATAAATGGAGTTAAATCTCAATCTCTGTGTCTTCCTAGAAGCAAGACTTCTTTTCATGTAACGGCAGTCACTTTTCAGCTCAAACGAACTACATCGTTCACTGAGCTCACACATTTCTCTTCTTTACATACAAGCATTGGATGTTAGAGGACCAGTGCTTTGTATCAGTTTCAGAAACAGAGTTGAACTAGATATGGTCCATATGTGTAGGAAACACTGTTCTTTTGTTCTCAGCACACACAAGTTTCCTGCAGTCTTAGAGACTCTAGAAAGCAAGAGCGTGCTTCTTGTTCTAAAGCAGAGTGTGATCAATGGATGATTACACTGCTGTGTGTTTCACTCCAGAAATGGAGTTAAATCCCAGGCTCTGAGTCTTCCTACAAGCAAGACTTCGATTCAGGTAAGGGCAGTCACTTTTGTGCTCAAACGAACTACATCGTTCACGAAGCTCACACGTTTCTCATCTTAACTGACAAGCATTGGATGTTAGAGGGTCAGTGCTTTGTATCAGTTTCAGAAGCAGATTTGGACTACATATGGTCTGTATGTGTAGGAAACACAGTCCTTTTGTTCTGGGAACACTCATATTACCTGCTATATTAGAGACTCTAAAAGCAAGAGCGTGCTTCTGGCTCTAAAGCAGAGTGTGATCCATGGATGAGAAAAATGCTATGTGTTTCCCTTCAGAAATGGAGTTAAATCCCAGGCTCTGTGTCTAACTACAAGCAAGACTTCGTTACAGGTAAGGGCAGTCACTTTTCAGTTCAAAGGAACTACATCATTCTCAAAGCTCACACGTTTCTCATCTTAACTGACAAACATTGGATGTTAGAGGACCCGGGCTTTGTGTCAGTTTCAGAAATAGAGTTGGACTACATATGGTCCGTTTGTGTAGGAAACACCGTTCTTTTGTTCTCAGTGCACTCACATTTCCTGCTGTCTTAGAGACTTTAGAAAGCAAGAGCGTGCTTCTCGCTCTAAAGCAGAGTGTGATCCATGGATGAGAACTATGCTGTGTGTTTTCCTTCAGAAGTGGAGTTAAATCCCAGGCTCTGAGTCTTCCTACAAGCAAGAATTCGTTTCAGGTAAGGGCAGTCACTTTTCTGCTCAAACGAACTACATCGTTCATGAAGCTCACACGTTTCTCATCTTAACTGACAAGCATTGGATGTTAGAGGACCAGAGATTTGTATCAGTTTCAGAAGAGGAGTTGGACTAGATATGGTCCGTATGTGTAGGAAAGACCGTTGTTTTGTTCTCAGCGCACTCACGTTTCCTGCTGTCTTAGAGACTCCAGAAAGCAAGAGCGTGCTTCTCGCTCTAAAGCAGAGTGTGATCCATGGATGAGAACTATGCTGTGTGTTTCCCTTCATAAATGGAGTTAAATCTCAATCTCTGTGTCTTCCTAGAAGCAAGAATTCTTTTCATGTAACGGCAGTCACTTTTCAGCTCAAACGAACTACATCGTTCACTGAGCTCACACATTTCTCTTCTTTACATACAAGCATTGGATGTTAGAGGACCAGTGCTTTGTATCAGTTTCAGAAACAGAGTTGAACTAGATATGGTCCGTATGTGTAGGAAACACCGTTCTTTTGTTCTCAGCACACACACGTTTCCTGCTGTCTTAGAGACTCTAGAAAGCAAGAGCGTGCTTCTTGTTCTAAAGCAGAGTGTGATCAATGGATGATTACACTGCTGTGTGTTTCACTCCAGAAATGGAGTTAAATCCCAGGCTCTGAGTCTTCCTACAAGCAAGACTTCGATTCAGGTAAGGGCAGTCACTTTTCCACTCAAACGAACTACATCGTTCACGAAGCTCACACGTTTCTCATCTTAACTGACAAGCATTGGATGTTAGAGGGTCAGTGCTTTGTATCAGTTTCAGAAGCAGATTTGGACTACATATGGTCTGTATGTGTAGGAAACACAGTTATTTTGTTCTGGGCACACTCATATTACCTGCTATATACAGACTCTAAAAGCAAGAGCGTGCTTCTCGCTCTAAAGCAGAGTGTGATCCATGGATGAGAAAAATGCTGTGTGTTTCCCTTCAGAAATGGAGTTAAATCCCAGGCTCTGAGTCTTCCTACAATCAAAACTTCGTTTCAGGTAAGGGCAGTCACTTTTCAGTTCAAAGGAACTACATCATTCACAAAGATCACAGGTTTCTCATCTTAAGTGACAAGCATAGGATGTTAGAGGACCAGTGCTTTGTATCAGTTTCAGAAGCAGAGTTGGACTATATATGGTCCATATGTGTAGGAAACACTGTTCTTTTGTTCTCAGCACACTTACATTTCCTGCTGTCTTAGAGACTTTAGAAAGCAAGAGCGTGCTTCTCGCTCTAAAGCAGAGTGTGATCCATGGATGAGAACTATGCTGTGTGTTTCCCTTCAGAAATGGAGTTAAATCCCAGGCTCTGAGTCTTCCTACAATCAAAACTTCGTTTCAGGTAAGGGCAGTCACTTTTCTGCTCAAACGAACTTCATCGTTCATGAAGCTCACACGTTTCCCATCTTAACTGACAAGCATTGGATGTTAGAGGACTACTGCTTTGTATCAGTTTCAGAAGAAGAGTGGGACTACATATGGTCCGTATGTGTAGGAAACTCCGTTCTTTTGTTCTGGGCACACTCAGATTGCCTGCTGTATTAGAGACTCTAGAAAGCAAGAGCATGCTTCTCGCTCTAAAGCAGAGTGTGATCCATGGATGAGAACTCTGCTGTGTGTTTCCCTTCAGAGATGGAGTTAAATCCCAGGCTCTGTGTCTTCGTACAAGCAAGACTTCGTTACAGGTAAGGGCAGTCACTTTTCAGTTCAAAGGAACTACATCATTCTCAAAGCTCACACGTTTCTCATCTTAACTGACAAACATTGGATGTTAGAGGACCAGTGCTTTGTATCAGTTTCAGAAACAGTGTTGGACTAGATATGGTCCATATGTGTAGGAAACTCCGTTCTTTTGTTCTCAGCGCACTCATGTTTCCTGCTGTCTTAGAGACTTTAGAAAGCAAGAGCGTGCTTCTCGCTCTAAAGCAGAGTGTGATCCATGGATGAGAACTATGCTGTGTGTTTCCCTTCAGAAGTGGAGTTAAAT
The DNA here is from genome assembly GCA_949786385.1 of Onychomys leucogaster. NCBI lineage: Eukaryota > Metazoa > Chordata > Mammalia > Rodentia > Cricetidae > Onychomys > Onychomys leucogaster. Next base: position 59,900 of record CATKUP010000571.1, read on the forward strand.
CCCAGGCTCTGAGTCTTCCTACAAGCAAGAATTCGTTTCAGGTAAGGGCAGTCACTTTTCTGCTCAAACGAACTACATCGTTCATGAAGCTCACACGTTTCCCATCTTAACTGACAAGCATTGGATGTTAGAGGACTACTGCTTTGTATCAGTTTCAGAAGAAGAGTTGGACTACATATGGTCCGTATGTGTAGGAAACTCCGTTCTCTTGTTCTGGGCACACTCAGATTGCCTGCTGTATTAGAGACTCTAGAAAGCAAGAGCGTGCTTCTCGCTCTAAAGCAGAGTGTGATCCATGGATGAGAACTCTGCTGTGTGTTTCCCTTCAGAGATGGAGTTAAATCCCAGGCTCTGTGTCTTACTACAAGCAAGACTTCGTTACAGGTAAGGGCAGTCACTTTTCAGTTCAAGGGAACTACATCATTCTCAAAGATCACACGTTTCTCATCTTAACTGACAAACATTGGATGTTAGAGGACCAGTGCTTTGTGTCAGTTTCAGAAACAGAGTTGGACTAGATATGGTCCGTATGTGTAGGAAACACCGTTCTTTTGTTCTCAGCGCACTCATGTTTCCTGCTGTCTTAGAGACTTTAGAAAGCAAGAGCGTGCTTCTCGCTCTAAAGCAGAGTGTGATCCATGGATGAGAACTATGCTGTGTGTTTTCCTTCAGAAGTGGTGTTAAATCCCAGGCTCTGAGTCTTCCTACAAGCAAGAATTCGTTTCAAATAAGGGCAGTCACTTTTCTGCTCAAACGAACTACATCGTTCATGAAGCTCACACGTTTCTCATCTTAACTGACAAGCATTGGATGTTAGAGGACCAGTGATTTGTATCAGTTTCAGAAGAGGAGTTGGACTAGATATTCCGTATGTGTAGGAAACACCGTTCTTTTATTCTCAGCGCACTCACGTTTCCTGCTGTCTTAGAGACTCCAGAAAGCAAGAGCGTGCTTCTCGCTCTAAAGCAGAGTGTGATCCATGGATGAGAACTATGCTGTGTGTTTCCCTTCATAAATGGAGTTAAATCTCAATCTCTGTGTCTTCCTAGAAGCAAGACTTCTTTTCATGTAACGGCAGTCACTTTTCAGCTCAAACGAACTACATCGTTCACTGAGCTCACACATTTCTCTTCTTTACATACAAGCATTGGATGTTAGAGGACCAGTGCTTTGTATCAGTTTCAGAAACAGAGTTGAACTAGATATGGTCCATATGTGTAGGAAACACTGTTCTTTTGTTCTCAGCACACACAAGTTTCCTGCAGTCTTAGAGACTCTAGAAAGCAAGAGCGTGCTTCTTGTTCTAAAGCAGAGTGTGATCAATGGATGATTACACTGCTGTGTGTTTCACTCCAGAAATGGAGTTAAATCCCAGGCTCTGAGTCTTCCTACAAGCAAGACTTCGATTCAGGTAAGGGCAGTCACTTTTGTGCTCAAACGAACTACATCGTTCACGAAGCTCACACGTTTCTCATCTTAACTGACAAGCATTGGATGTTAGAGGGTCAGTGCTTTGTATCAGTTTCAGAAGCAGATTTGGACTACATATGGTCTGTATGTGTAGGAAACACAGTCCTTTTGTTCTGGGAACACTCATATTACCTGCTATATTAGAGACTCTAAAAGCAAGAGCGTGCTTCTGGCTCTAAAGCAGAGTGTGATCCATGGATGAGAAAAATGCTATGTGTTTCCCTTCAGAAATGGAGTTAAATCCCAGGCTCTGTGTCTAACTACAAGCAAGACTTCGTTACAGGTAAGGGCAGTCACTTTTCAGTTCAAAGGAACTACATCATTCTCAAAGCTCACACGTTTCTCATCTTAACTGACAAACATTGGATGTTAGAGGACCCGGGCTTTGTGTCAGTTTCAGAAATAGAGTTGGACTACATATGGTCCGTTTGTGTAGGAAACACCGTTCTTTTGTTCTCAGTGCACTCACATTTCCTGCTGTCTTAGAGACTTTAGAAAGCAAGAGCGTGCTTCTCGCTCTAAAGCAGAGTGTGATCCATGGATGAGAACTATGCTGTGTGTTTTCCTTCAGAAGTGGAGTTAAATCCCAGGCTCTGAGTCTTCCTACAAGCAAGAATTCGTTTCAGGTAAGGGCAGTCACTTTTCTGCTCAAACGAACTACATCGTTCATGAAGCTCACACGTTTCTCATCTTAACTGACAAGCATTGGATGTTAGAGGACCAGAGATTTGTATCAGTTTCAGAAGAGGAGTTGGACTAGATATGGTCCGTATGTGTAGGAAAGACCGTTGTTTTGTTCTCAGCGCACTCACGTTTCCTGCTGTCTTAGAGACTCCAGAAAGCAAGAGCGTGCTTCTCGCTCTAAAGCAGAGTGTGATCCATGGATGAGAACTATGCTGTGTGTTTCCCTTCATAAATGGAGTTAAATCTCAATCTCTGTGTCTTCCTAGAAGCAAGAATTCTTTTCATGTAACGGCAGTCACTTTTCAGCTCAAACGAACTACATCGTTCACTGAGCTCACACATTTCTCTTCTTTACATACAAGCATTGGATGTTAGAGGACCAGTGCTTTGTATCAGTTTCAGAAACAGAGTTGAACTAGATATGGTCCGTATGTGTAGGAAACACCGTTCTTTTGTTCTCAGCACACACACGTTTCCTGCTGTCTTAGAGACTCTAGAAAGCAAGAGCGTGCTTCTTGTTCTAAAGCAGAGTGTGATCAATGGATGATTACACTGCTGTGTGTTTCACTCCAGAAATGGAGTTAAATCCCAGGCTCTGAGTCTTCCTACAAGCAAGACTTCGATTCAGGTAAGGGCAGTCACTTTTCCACTCAAACGAACTACATCGTTCACGAAGCTCACACGTTTCTCATCTTAACTGACAAGCATTGGATGTTAGAGGGTCAGTGCTTTGTATCAGTTTCAGAAGCAGATTTGGACTACATATGGTCTGTATGTGTAGGAAACACAGTTATTTTGTTCTGGGCACACTCATATTACCTGCTATATACAGACTCTAAAAGCAAGAGCGTGCTTCTCGCTCTAAAGCAGAGTGTGATCCATGGATGAGAAAAATGCTGTGTGTTTCCCTTCAGAAATGGAGTTAAATCCCAGGCTCTGAGTCTTCCTACAATCAAAACTTCGTTTCAGGTAAGGGCAGTCACTTTTCAGTTCAAAGGAACTACATCATTCACAAAGATCACAGGTTTCTCATCTTAAGTGACAAGCATAGGATGTTAGAGGACCAGTGCTTTGTATCAGTTTCAGAAGCAGAGTTGGACTATATATGGTCCATATGTGTAGGAAACACTGTTCTTTTGTTCTCAGCACACTTACATTTCCTGCTGTCTTAGAGACTTTAGAAAGCAAGAGCGTGCTTCTCGCTCTAAAGCAGAGTGTGATCCATGGATGAGAACTATGCTGTGTGTTTCCCTTCAGAAATGGAGTTAAATCCCAGGCTCTGAGTCTTCCTACAATCAAAACTTCGTTTCAGGTAAGGGCAGTCACTTTTCTGCTCAAACGAACTTCATCGTTCATGAAGCTCACACGTTTCCCATCTTAACTGACAAGCATTGGATGTTAGAGGACTACTGCTTTGTATCAGTTTCAGAAGAAGAGTGGGACTACATATGGTCCGTATGTGTAGGAAACTCCGTTCTTTTGTTCTGGGCACACTCAGATTGCCTGCTGTATTAGAGACTCTAGAAAGCAAGAGCATGCTTCTCGCTCTAAAGCAGAGTGTGATCCATGGATGAGAACTCTGCTGTGTGTTTCCCTTCAGAGATGGAGTTAAATCCCAGGCTCTGTGTCTTCGTACAAGCAAGACTTCGTTACAGGTAAGGGCAGTCACTTTTCAGTTCAAAGGAACTACATCATTCTCAAAGCTCACACGTTTCTCATCTTAACTGACAAACATTGGATGTTAGAGGACCAGTGCTTTGTGTCAGTTTCAGAAACAGTGTTGGACTAGATATGGTCCATATGTGTAGGAAACTCCGTTCTTTTGTTCTCAGCGCACTCATGTTTCCTGCTGTCTTAGAGACTTTAGAAAGCAAGAGCGTGCTTCTCGCTCTAAAGCAGAGTGTGATCCATGGATGAGAACTATGCTGTGTGTTTCCCTTCAGAAGTGGAGTTAAATCCCAGGCTCTGAGTCTTCCTACAAGCAAGAATTCGTTTCAGGTAAGGGCAGTCACTTTTCTGCTCAAACGAACTACATCGTTCATGAAGCTCACACGTTTCCCATCTTAACTGACAAGCATTGGATGTTAGAGGACTACTGCTTTGTATCAGTTTCAGAAGAAGAGTTGGACTACATATGGTCCGTATGTGTAGGAAACTCCGTTCTCTTGTTCTGGGCACACTCAGATTGCCTGCTGTATTAGAGACTCTAGAAAGCAAGAGCGTGCTTCTCGCTCTAAAGCAGAGTGTGATCCATGGATGAGAACTCTGCTGTGTGTTTCCCTTCAGAGATGGAGTTAAATCCCAGGCTCTGTGTCTTACTACAAGCAAGACTTCGTTACAGGTAAGGGCAGTCACTTTTCAGTTCAAGGGAACTACATCATTCTCAAAGATCACACGTTTCTCATCTTAACTGACAAACATTGGATGTTAGAGGACCAGTGCTTTGTGTCAGTTTCAGAAACAGAGTTGGACTAGATATGGTCCGTATGTGTAGGAAACACCGTTCTTTTGTTCTCAGCGCACTCATGTTTCCTGCTGTCTTAGAGACTTTAGAAAGCAAGAGCGTGCTTCTCGCTCTAAAGCAGAGTGTGATCCATGGATGAGAACTATGCTGTGTGTTTTCCTTCAGAAGTGGTGTTAAATCCCAGGCTCTGAGTCTTCCTACAAGCAAGAATTCGTTTCAAATAAGGGCAGTCACTTTTCTGCTCAAACGAACTACATCGTTCATGAAGCTCACACGTTTCTCATCTTAACTGACAAGCATTGGATGTTAGAGGACCAGTGATTTGTATCAGTTTCAGAAGAGGAGTTGGACTAGATATTCCGTATGTGTAGGAAACACCGTTCTTTTATTCTCAGCGCACTCACGTTTCCTGCTGTCTTAGAGACTCCAGAAAGCAAGAGCGTGCTTCTCGCTCTAAAGCAGAGTGTGATCCATGGATGAGAACTATGCTGTGTGTTTCCCTTCATAAATGGAGTTAAATCTCAATCTCTGTGTCTTCCTAGAAGCAAGACTTCTTTTCATGTAACGGCAGTCACTTTTCAGCTCAAACGAACTACATCGTTCACTGAGCTCACACATTTCTCTTCTTTACATACAAGCATTGGATGTTAGAGGACCAGTGCTTTGTATCAGTTTCAGAAACAGAGTTGAACTAGATATGGTCCATATGTGTAGGAAACACTGTTCTTTTGTTCTCAGCACACACAAGTTTCCTGCAGTCTTAGAGACTCTAGAAAGCAAGAGCGTGCTTCTTGTTCTAAAGCAGAGTGTGATCAATGGATGATTACACTGCTGTGTGTTTCACTCCAGAAATGGAGTTAAATCCCAGGCTCTGAGTCTTCCTACAAGCAAGACTTCGATTCAGGTAAGGGCAGTCACTTTTGTGCTCAAACGAACTACATCGTTCACGAAGCTCACACGTTTCTCATCTTAACTGACAAGCATTGGATGTTAGAGGGTCAGTGCTTTGTATCAGTTTCAGAAGCAGATTTGGACTACATATGGTCTGTATGTGTAGGAAACACAGTCCTTTTGTTCTGGGAACACTCATATTACCTGCTATATTAGAGACTCTAAAAGCAAGAGCGTGCTTCTGGCTCTAAAGCAGAGTGTGATCCATGGATGAGAAAAATGCTATGTGTTTCCCTTCAGAAATGGAGTTAAATCCCAGGCTCTGTGTCTAACTACAAGCAAGACTTCGTTACAGGTAAGGGCAGTCACTTTTCAGTTCAAAGGAACTACATCATTCTCAAAGCTCACACGTTTCTCATCTTAACTGACAAACATTGGATGTTAGAGGACCCGGGCTTTGTGTCAGTTTCAGAAATAGAGTTGGACTACATATGGTCCGTTTGTGTAGGAAACACCGTTCTTTTGTTCTCAGTGCACTCACATTTCCTGCTGTCTTAGAGACTTTAGAAAGCAAGAGCGTGCTTCTCGCTCTAAAGCAGAGTGTGATCCATGGATGAGAACTATGCTGTGTGTTTTCCTTCAGAAGTGGAGTTAAATCCCAGGCTCTGAGTCTTCCTACAAGCAAGAATTCGTTTCAGGTAAGGGCAGTCACTTTTCTGCTCAAACGAACTACATCGTTCATGAAGCTCACACGTTTCTCATCTTAACTGACAAGCATTGGATGTTAGAGGACCAGAGATTTGTATCAGTTTCAGAAGAGGAGTTGGACTAGATATGGTCCGTATGTGTAGGAAAGACCGTTGTTTTGTTCTCAGCGCACTCACGTTTCCTGCTGTCTTAGAGACTCCAGAAAGCAAGAGCGTGCTTCTCGCTCTAAAGCAGAGTGTGATCCATGGATGAGAACTATGCTGTGTGTTTCCCTTCATAAATGGAGTTAAATCTCAATCTCTGTGTCTTCCTAGAAGCAAGAATTCTTTTCATGTAACGGCAGTCACTTTTCAGCTCAAACGAACTACATCGTTCACTGAGCTCACACATTTCTCTTCTTTACATACAAGCATTGGATGTTAGAGGACCAGTGCTTTGTATCAGTTTCAGAAACAGAGTTGAACTAGATATGGTCCGTATGTGTAGGAAACACCGTTCTTTTGTTCTCAGCACACACACGTTTCCTGCTGTCTTAGAGACTCTAGAAAGCAAGAGCGTGCTTCTTGTTCTAAAGCAGAGTGTGATCAATGGATGATTACACTGCTGTGTGTTTCACTCCAGAAATGGAGTTAAATCCCAGGCTCTGAGTCTTCCTACAAGCAAGACTTCGATTCAGGTAAGGGCAGTCACTTTTCCACTCAAACGAACTACATCGTTCACGAAGCTCACACGTTTCTCATCTTAACTGACAAGCATTGGATGTTAGAGGGTCAGTGCTTTGTATCAGTTTCAGAAGCAGATTTGGACTACATATGGTCTGTATGTGTAGGAAACACAGTTATTTTGTTCTGGGCACACTCATATTACCTGCTATATACAGACTCTAAAAGCAAGAGCGTGCTTCTCGCTCTAAAGCAGAGTGTGATCCATGGATGAGAAAAATGCTGTGTGTTTCCCTTCAGAAATGGAGTTAAATCCCAGGCTCTGAGTCTTCCTACAATCAAAACTTCGTTTCAGGTAAGGGCAGTCACTTTTCAGTTCAAAGGAACTACATCATTCACAAAGATCACAGGTTTCTCATCTTAAGTGACAAGCATAGGATGTTAGAGGACCAGTGCTTTGTATCAGTTTCAGAAGCAGAGTTGGACTATATATGGTCCATATGTGTAGGAAACACTGTTCTTTTGTTCTCAGCACACTTACATTTCCTGCTGTCTTAGAGACTTTAGAAAGCAAGAGCGTGCTTCTCGCTCTAAAGCAGAGTGTGATCCATGGATGAGAACTATGCTGTGTGTTTCCCTTCAGAGATGGAGTTAAATCCCATGCTCTGTGTCTTCCTACAAGCAAGACTTCGTTACAGGTAAGGGCAGTCACTTTTCAGTTCAAAGGAACTACATCATTCTCAAAGATCACACGTTTCTCATCTTAACTGACAAACATTGGATGTTAGAGGACCAGTGCTTTGTGTCAGTTTCAGAAACAGTGTTGGACTAGATATGGTCCATATGTGTAGGAAACTCCGTTCTTTTGTTCTCAGCGCACTCATGTTTCCTGCTGTCTTAGAGACTTTAGAAAGCAAGAGCGTGCTTCTCGCTCTAAAGCAGAGTGTGATCCATGGATGAGAACTATGCTGTGTGTTTCCCTTCAGAAGTGGAGTTAAATCCCAGGCTCTGAGTCTTCCTACAAGCAAGAATTCGTTTCAGGTAAGGGCAGTCACTTTTCTGCTCAAATGAACTACATCGTTCATGAAGCTCACACGTTTCCCATCTTAACTGACAAGCATTGGATGTTAGAGGACTACTGCTTTGTATCAGTTTCAGAAGAAGAGTTGGACTACATATGGTCCGTATGTGTAGGAAACTCCGTTCTTTTGTTCTGGGCACACTCAGATTGCCTGCTGTATTAGAGACTCTAGAAAGCAAGAGCGTGCTTCTCGCTCTAAAGCAGAGTGTGATCCATGGATGAGAACTCTGCTGTGTGTTTCCCTTCAGAGATGGAGTTAAATCCCAGGCTCTGTGTCTTACTACAAGCAAGACTTCGTTACAGGTAAGGCAGTCACTTTTCAGTTCAAGGGAACTACATCATTCTCAAAGCTCACACGTTTCTCATCTTAACTGACAAACATTGGATGTTAGAGGACCAGTGCTTTGTGTCAGTTTCAGAAACAGAGTTGGACTAGATATGGTCTGTATGTGTAGGAAACACCGTTCTTTTGTTCTCAGCGCACTCATGTTTCCTGCTGTCTTAGAGACTTTAGAAAGCAAGAGCGTGCTTCTCGCTCTAAAGCAGAGTGTGATCCATGGATGAGAACTATGCTGTGTGTTTTCCTTCAGAAGTGGTGTTAAATCCCAGGCTCTGAGTCTTCCTACAAGCAAGAATTCGTTTCAGGTAAGGGCAGTCACTTTTCTGCTCAAACGAACTACATCGTTCATGAAGCTCACACGTTTCTCATCTTAACTGACAAGCATTGGATGTTAGAGGACCAGTGATTTGTATCAGTTTCAGAAGAGGAGTTGGACTAGATATTCCGTATGTGTAGGAAACACCGTTCTTTTGTTCTCAGCGCACTCACGTTTCCTGCTGTCTTAGAGACTCCAGAAAGCAAGAGCGTGCTTCTCGCTCTAAAGCAGAGTGTGATCCATGGATGAGAACTATGCTGTGTGTTTCCCTTCATAAATGGAGTTAAATCTCAATCTCTGTGTCTTCCTAGAAGCAAGACTTCTTTTCATGTAACGGCAGTCACTTTTCAGCGCAAACGAACTACATCGTTCACTGAGCTCACACATTTCTCTTCTTTACATACAAGCATTGGATGTTAGAGGACCAGTGCTTTGTATCAGTTTCAGAAACAGAGTTGAACTAGATATGGTCCGTATGTGCAGGAAACACCGTTCTTTTGTTCTCAGCACACACACGTTTCCTGCTGTCTTAGAGACTCTAGAAAGCAAGAGCGTGCTTCTTGTTCTAAAGCAGAGTGTGATCAATGGATGATTACACTGCTGTGTGTTTCACTCCAGAAATGGAGTTAAATCCCAGGCTCTGAGTCTTCCTACAAGCAAGACTTCGATTCAGGTAAGGGCAGTCACTTTTCCGCTCAAACGAACTACATCGTTCACGAAGCTCACACGTTTCTCATCTTAACTGACAAGCATTGGATGTTAGAGGGTCAGTGCTTTGTATCAGTTTCAGAAGCAGATTTGGACTACATATGGTCTGTATGTGTAGGAAACACAGTTATTTTGTTCTGGGCACACTCATATTACCTGCTATATACAGACTCTAAAAGCAAGAGCGTGCTTCTCGCTCTAAAGCAGAGTGTGATCCATGGATGAGAAAAATGCTGTGTGTTTCCCTTCAGGAATGGAGTTAAATCCCAGGCTCTGAGTCTTCCTACAATCAAAACTTCGTTTCAGGTAAGGGCAGTCACTTTTCAGTTCAAAGGAACTACATCATTCACAAAGATCACAGGTTTCTCATCTTAACTGACAAGCATTGGATGTTAGAGGACTACTGCTGTGTATCAGTTTCAGAAGAAGAGTGGGACTACATATGGTCCGTATGTGTAGGAAACTCCGTTCTTTTGTTCTGGGCACACTCAGATTACCTGCTGTATTAGAGACTCTAGAAAGCAAGAGCGTGCTTCTCGCTCTAAAGCAGAGTGTGATCCATGGATGAGAACTCTGCTGTGTGTTTCCCTTCAGAGATGGAGTTAAATCCCAGGCTCTGTGTCTTCCTACAAGCAAGACTTCGTTACAGGTAAGGGCAGTCACTTTTCAGTTCAAAGGAACTACATCATTCTCAAAGCTCACACGTTTCTCATCTTAACTGACAAACATTGGATGTTAGAGGACCAGTGTTTTGTGTCAGTTTCAGAAACAGTGTTGGACTAGATATGGTCCATATGTGTAGGAAACTCCGTTCTTTTGTTCTCAGCGCACTCATGTTTCCTGCTGTCTTAGAGACTTTAGAAAGCAAGAGCGTGCTTCTCGCTCTAAAGCAGAGTGTGATCCATGGATGAGAACTATGCTGTGTGTTTCCCTTCAGAAGTGGAGTTAAATCCCAGGCTCTGAGTCTTCCTACAAGCAAGAATTCGTTTCAGGTAAGGGCAGTCACTTTTCTGCTCAAACGAACTACATCGTTCATGAAGCTCACACGTTTCCCATCTTAACTGACAAGCATTGGATGTTAGAGGACTACTGCTTTGTATCAGTTTCAGAAGAAGAGTTGGACTACATATGGTCCGTATGTGTAGGAAACTCCGTTCTTTTGTTCTGGGCACACTCAGATTGCCTGCTGTATTAGAGACTCTAGAAAGCAAGAGCGTGCTTCTCGCTCTAAAGCAGAGTGTGATCCATGGATGAGAACTCTGCTGTGTGTTTCCCTTCAGAGATGGAGTTAAATCCCAGGCTCTGTGTCTTACTACAAGCAAGACTTCGTTACAGGTAAGGCAGTCACTTTTCAGTTCAAGGGAACTACATCATTCTCAAAGCTCACACGTTTCTCATCTTAACTGACAAACATTGGATGTTAGAGGACCAGTGCTTTGTGTCAGTTTCAGAAACAGTGTTGGACTAGATATGGTCCGTATGTGTAGGAAACACCGTTCTTTTGTTCTCAGCGCACTCACGTTTCCTGCTGTTAGAGACTTTAGAAAGCAAGAGCGTGCTTCTCGCTCTAAAGCAGAGTGTGATCCATGGATGAGAACTATGCTGTGTGTTTCACTTCAGAACTGGAGTTAAATCCCAGGCTCTGAGTCTTCCTACAAGCAAGAATTCGTTTCAGGTAAGGGCAGTCACTTTTCTGCTCAAACGAACTACATCGTTCATGAAGCTCACACATTTCCCATCGTAACTGACTAGCATTGGATGTTAGAGGACCAGTGATTTGTATCAGTTTCAGAAGAAGAGTTGGACTAGATATGGTCATTATGTGTAGGAAACACCGTTCTTTTGTTCTCAGCGCACTCACGTTTCCTGCTGTGTTAGAGATTCCAGAAAGCAAGAGCGTGCTTCTCGCTCTAAAGCAGAGTGTGATCCATGGATGAGAACTATGCTGTGTGTTTCTCTTCATAAATGGAGTTAAATCTCAATCTCTGTGTCTTCCTAGAAGCAAGACTTCTTTTCAAGTAACGACAGTCACTTTTCAGCTCAAACGAACTACATCGTTCACTGAGCTCACACATTTCTCTTCTTTACATACAAGCATTGGATGTTAGAGTACCAGTGCTTTGTATCAGTTTCAGAAACAGAGTTGAACTAGATATGGTCCGTATGTGTAGGAAACACTGTTCTTTTGTTCTCAGCACACACAAGTTTCCTGCAGTCTTAGAGACTCTAGAAAGCAAGAGCGTGCTTCTCGCTCTAAAGCAGACTGTGATCCATGGATGAGAACTATGCTGTGTGTTTCCCTTCAGAAATGGAGTTAAATTCCAGGCTCTGTGTCTTCCTACAAGCAAGACTTCGTTTCAGGTAAGGGCAATCACTTTTCAGCTCAAACGAACTACATTGTTCACGGAGCTCACACGTTTCTCATCTTAACAGACAAGCATTGGATGTTAGAGGACCAGTGCTTTGTGTCAGTTTCAGAAACAGAGTTGGACTAGATATGGTCCCTATGTGTAGGAAACACCGTTCTTTTGTTCTCAGCGCACTCACGTTTCCTGCTGTCTTAGAGACTTTAGAAAGCAAGAGCGTGCTTCTCGCTCTAAAGCAGAGTGTGTTCCATGGATGAGAACTATGCTGCGTGTTTCCCTTCAGAAATGGAGTTAAATCACAGATTCTGTGTCTTCCTACAAGCAAGACTTCGTTTCAGGTAACGGCAGTCACTTTTCAGCTCAAACGAACTACATCGTTCACTGAGCTCACACATTTCTCTTCTTAACAGACAAGCATTGGATGTTAGAGGACCAGTGCTTTGTATCAGTTTCAAAAGCAGAGTTGAACTAGATATGGTCCGTATGTTTAATAAACACCGTTCTTTTGTTCTCAGCACACACACGTTTTATCCTGTCTTAGAGACTCTAGAAAGCAAGAGCGTGCTTCTTGTTCTAAAGCAGAGTGTGATCAATGGATGATTACACTGCTGTGTGTTTCAGTTCAGAAATGGAGTTAAATCCCAGGCTCTGAGTCTTCCTACAAGCAAGACTTCGATTCAGGTAAGGGCAGTCACTTTTCTTCTCAAACAAACTACATCGTTCACGGAGCTCACACGATTCTCACCTTAACAGACAAGCATTGGATGTTAGAGGACCAGTGCTTTGTGTCAGTTTAAGAAGCAGAGTTGGACTTGTTATGGTCCGTATGTGTAGGAAACACCGTTCTTTTGTTCTCAGCAAAATCACATTTCCTGCTGTCTTAGGGACTCTAGCAAGCAAGAGCGTGCTTCTTGTTCTAAAGCAGAGTATGATCAATGGATGAGAACACTGCTGTGTGTTTCACTTCAGAAGTGGAGTTAAATCCCAGGATCTGAGTCTTCCTACAAGCAAGAATTCGTTTCAGGTAAGGGCAGTCACTTTTCTGCTCAAACGAACTACATCGTTCATGAAGCTCACATGTTTCCCATCTTAACTGACAAGCATTGGATGTTAGAGGACCAGTGATTTGTATCAGTTTCAGAAGAAGCATTGGACTAGATATGGTCCGTATGTGTAGGAAACACCGTTCTTTTGTTCTCAGCGCACTCACGTTTCCTGCTGTGTTAGAGACTACAGAAAGCAAGAGTGTGCTTCTCGCTCTAAAGCAGATTGTAATCCATGGATGAGAACTATGCTGTGTGTTTCCCTTCATAAATGGAGTTAAATCTCAATCTCTGTGTCTTCCTAGAAGCAAGACTTCGTTTCAGGTAACGGCAGTCACTTTTCAGCTCAAACGAACTACATCGTTCACTGAGCTCACACATTTCTCTCCTTTACATACAAGCATTGGATGTTAGAGGACCAGTGCTTTGTATCAGTTTCAGAAACAGAGTTGAACTAGATATGGTCCGTATGTGTAGGAAACACCGTTCTTTTGTTCTCAGCACACACACGTTTCCTGCTGTCTTAGAGACTCTAGAAAGCAAGAGCGTGCTTCTTGTTCTAAAGCAGAGAGTGATCAATGGATGATTACACTGCTGTGTGTTTCACTCCAGAAATGGAGTTAAATCCCAGGCTCTGAGTCTTCCTACAAGCAAGACTGCGATTCAGGTAAGGACAGTCACTTTTCTGCTCAAATGAACTAAATCGTTCACGAAGCTCACACGTTTCTCATCTTAAGTGACAAGCATTGGATGTTAGAGTGTCAGTGCTTTGTATCAGTTTCAGAAGCAGATTTGGACTACATATGATCTGTATGTGTAGGAAACACAGTTCTTTTGTTCTGGGCACACTCATATTACCTGCTATATTAGAGACTCTAAAAGCAAGAGCGTGCTTCTCGCTCTAAAGCAGAGTGTGATCCATGGATGAGAAAAATGCTGTGTGTTTCCCTTCAGAAATGGAGTTAAATCCCAGGGTCTGTGTCTTCCTACAATCAAGACTTCGTTTCAGGTAAGGGCAGTCACTTTTCAGTTCAAAGGAACTACATCATTCACAAAGGTCACAGGTTTCTCATCTTAAGTGTCAAGCATAGTATGTTAGAGGACCAGTGCTTTGTATCAGTTTCAGAAGCAGAGTTGGACTAGATATGGTCCGTATGTGTAGGAAACACTGTTCTTTTGTTCTCAGCACACTCACATTTCCTGCTGTCTTAGAGACTTTAGAAAGCAAGAGCGTGCTTCTCGCTCTAAAGCAGAGTGTGATCCATGGATGAGAACTATGCTGTGTGTTTCCCTTCAGAAATGGAGTTAAATTCCAGGCTCTGTGTCTTCCTACAAGCAAGACTTCGTTTTAGGTATGGGCAGTCACTTTTCAGCTCAAACGAACTACATCGTTCACGGAGCTCACACGTTTCTCATCTTAACAGACAAGCATTGGATGTTAGAGGACTACTGTTTTGTATCAGTTTCAGAAGAAGAGTTGGACTACATATGGTCCGTATGTGTAGGAAACTCCATTCTTTTGTTCTGGGCACACTCAGATTGCCTGCTGTATTAGAGACTCTAGAAAGCAAGAGCGTGCTTCTCGCTCTAAAGCAGAGTGTGATCCATGGATGAGAACTATGCTGTGTGTTTCCCTTCAGAAATGGAGTTAAATCCCAGGCTCTGAGTCTTCCTACAAGCAAGACTTCGTTTTAGGCAACGGCAGTCACTTTTCAGCTCAAACGAACTACATCGTTCACTGAGCTCACACATTTCTCTTCTTTACATACAAGCATTGGATGTTAGAGGACCAGTGCTTTGTGTCAGTTTCAGAAACAGAGTTGGACTAGATATGGTCCGTATGTGTAGGAAACACCGTTCTTTTGTTCTCAGCACACACACGTTTCCTGCTGTCTTAGAGACTCTAGAAAGCAAGAGCGTGCTTCTTGTTCTAAAGCAGAGTGTGATCAATGGATGATTACACTGCTGTGTGTTTCACTCCAGAAATGGAGTTAAATCCCAGGCTCTGAGTCTTCCTACAAGCAAGACTTCGTTTCAGGTAAGGGCAGTCACTTTTCAGCTCAAAAGAACTACATCGTTCACTGAGCTCACACATTTCTCTTCTTTACATACAAGCATTGGATGTTAGAGGACCAGTGCTTTGTGTCAGTTTCAGAAACAGAGTTGGACTAGATATGGTCCGTATGTGTAGGAAACACCGTTCTTTTGTTCTCAGCGCACTCACGTTTCCTGCTGTCTTAGAGACTTTAGAAAGCAAGAGCGTGCTTCTTGCTCTAAAGCAGAGTGTGATCCATGGATGAGAACTATGCTGTGTGTTTCCCTTCAGAAATGGAGTTAAATTCCAGGCTCTGTGTCTTCCTACAAGCAAGACTTCGTTTCAGGTAAGGGCAGTCACTTTTCAGCTCAAACGAACTACATCGTTCACAGAGCTCACACGTTTCTCATCTTAACAGACAAGCATTGGATGTTAGAGGACCAGTGATTTGTGTCAGTTTCAGAAACAGAGTTGGACTAGATATGGTCCGTATGTGTAGGAAACTCCGTTCTTTTGTTCTCAGCGCACTCACGTTTCCTGCTGTCTTAGAGACTTTAGAAAGCAAGAGCGTGCTTCTTGCTCTAAAGCAGAGTGTGATCCATGGATGAGAACTATGCTGTGTGTTTCCCTTCAGAAATGGAGTTAAATCCCAGGCTCTGAGTCTTCCTACAAGCAAGACTTCGTTTCAGGTAACGGCAGTCACTTTTCAGCTCAAACGAACTACATCGTTCACTGAGCTCACACATTTCTCTTCTTTACATACAAGCATTGGATGTTAGAGGACCAGTGCTTTGTATCAGTTTCAGAAACAGAGTTGAACTAGATATGGTCTGTATGTGTAGGAAACACTGTTCTTTTGTTCCCAACACACACACGTTTCCTGCTGTCTTAGAGACTCTAGAAAGCAAGAGCGTGCTTCTTGTTCTAAAGCAGAGTGTGATCAATGGATGATTACACTGCTGTGTGTTTCACTCCAGAAATGGAGTTAAATCCCAGGCTCTGAGTCTTCCTACAAGCAAGACTTCGATTCAGGTAAGGGCAGTAACTTTTCTGCTCAAACGAACTACATCGTTCACGAAGCTCACACGTTTCTCATCTTAACTGACAAGCATTGGATGTTAGAGGGTCAGTGCTTTGTATCAGTTTCAGAAGCAGATTTGGACTACATATGGTCTATATGTGTAGGAAACACAGTTCTTTTGTTCTGGGCACACTCATATTACCTGCTATATTAGAGACTCTAAAAGCAAGAGCGTGCTTCTCGCTCTAAAGCAGAATCTGCTCCATGGATGAGAAAAATGCTGTGTGTTTCCCTTCAGAAATGGAGTTAAATCCCAGGCTCTGAGTCTTCCTACAAGCAAGACTTCGTTACAGGTAAGGGCAGTCACTTTTCAGTTCAAAGGAACTACATCATTCTCAAAGCTCACACGTTTCTCATCTTAACTGACAAACATTGGATGTTAGAGGACCAGTGCTTTGTGTCAGTTTCAGAAACAGAGTTGGACTAGATATGGTCCGTATGTGTAGGAAACACCGTTCTTTTGTTCTCAGCGCACTCACGTTTCCTGCTGTCTTAGCGACTTTAGAAAGCAAGAGCGTGCTTCTCGCTCTAAAGCAGAGTGTGATCCATGGATGAGAACTATGCTGTCTGTTTCCCTTCAGAAGTGGAGTTAAATCCCAGGCTCTGAGTCTTCCTACAAGGAAGAATTCGTTTCAGGTAAGGGCAGTCACCTTTCTGCACAAACGAACTACATCGTTCATGAAGCTCACACGTTTCCCATCTTAACTGACAAGCATTGGATGTTAGAGGACCAGTGATTTGTATCAGTTTCAGAAGAGGAGTTGGACTAGATATGGTCCGTATGTGTAGGAAACACCGTTCTTTTGTTCTCAGCGCACTCACGTTTCCTGCTGTGTTAGAGACTCCAGAAAGCAAGAGCGTGCTTCTCGCTCTAAAGCAGAGTGTGATCCATGGATGAGAACTATGGTGTGTGTTTTCCTTCATAAATGGAGTTAAATCTCAATCTCTGTGTCTTCCTATAAGCAAGATTTCGTTTCAGGTAACGGCAGTCACTTTTGAGCTCAAACGAACTACATCGTTCACTGAGCTCACACATTTCTCTTCTTTTCATACAAGCATTGGATGTTAGAGGACCAGTGCTTTGTATCTGTTTCAGAAACAGAGTTGAACTAGATATGGTCCGTATGTGTAGGAAACACCGTTCTTTTGTTCTCAGCACACACACGTTTCCTCCTGTCTTAGAGACTCTAGAAAGCAAGAGCGTGCTTCTTGTTCTAAAGCAGAGTGTGATCAATGGATGATTACACTGCTTTGTGTTTCACTCCAGAAATGGAGTTAAATCCCAGGCTCTGAGTCTTCCTACAAGCAAGACTTCGATTCAGGTAAGGGCAGTCACTTTTCCGCTCAAACGAACTACATCGTTCACGAAGCTCACACGTTGCTCATCTTAACTGACAAGCATTGGATGTTAGAGGACCAGTGCTTTGTATCAGTTTCAGAAGCAGATTTGGACTACATATGGTCTGTATGTGTAGGAAACACAGTTCTTTTGTTCTGGGCACACTCATATTACCTGCTATATTAGAGACTCTAAAAGCAAGAGCGTGCTTCTCGCTCTAAAGCAGAGTGTGATCCATGGATGAGAAAAATGCTGTGTGTTTCCCTTCAGAATTGGAGTAAAATCCCAGGCTCTGTGTCTTCCCACAAGCAAGACTTCGTTTCAGGTAAGGGCAGTCACTTTTCAGTTCAAAGGAACTACATCATTCACAAAGCTCACAGGTTTCTCATCTTAAGTGACAAGCATAGGATGTTAGAGGACCAGTGCTTTGTATCAGTTTCAGAAGCAGAGTTGGACTAGATATGGTCAGAGTGTGTAGGAAACACAGTTCTTTTGTTCTCAGCAAAATCACGTTTCCTGCTCTCTTAGAGACTCCAGAAAGCAAGAGCGTGCTTCTTGTTCTAAAGCAGAGTATGATCAATGGATGAGAACACTGCTGTGTGTTTCACTTCAGAAATGGAGTTAAATCCCAGGCTCTGAGTCTTCCTACAAGCAAGACTTCGTTTAAGGTAAGGGCAGTCACTTTTCTGCTCAAACGAACTACATCGTTCATGAAGCTCACACCTTTCCCATCTTAACTGACAAGCATTGGATGTTAGAGGACCAGTGCTTTGTATCAGTTTCAGAAGAAGAGTTGGACTGCATATGGTCCGTATGTGTAGGAAACTCCGTTCTTTGTTCTGGGCACAATCAGATTTCCTGCTGTATTTGAGACTCTAGAAAGCAAGAGCGTGCTTCTTGCTGTAAAGCAGAGTGTTATCCATGGGTGAGATCTATACTGTGTGTTTCCCTTAAGAAATGGAGTTAAATCAAAATCTCTGTGTCTTCCTACAAGCAAGACTTCGTTTCAGGTAACAGCAGTCACTTTTCAGCTCAAACGAACTACATCGTTCCCTGAGCTCACACATTTCTCATCTTAACAGACAAGCATTGGATTTTAGAGGACCAGTGCTTTGTATCAGTTTAAGAAGGAGAGTTGGACTAGATATGGTCCGTATGTGTAGGAAACACCTTTCTTTTCTTCTCAGCACACTCACGTTAACTGCTGTCTTAGAGACTCTAGAAAGCAAGAGCGTGCTTCTTGTTCTAAAGCAGATTGTGATCAATGGATGATTACACTGCTGTGTGTTTTACTTCAGAAATGGAGTTAAATACCAGGCTCTGAGTCTTCCTACAAGCAAGACTTCCATTCAGGAAAGGGCAGTCACTTTTCTGCTCAAACGAACTACATCGTTTATGAAGCGCACACGTTTCTCATCTTAACTGACAAGCATTGGATGTTAGAGGGTCAGTGCTTTGTATCAGTTTCAGAAGCAGATTTGGACTACATATGGTCTGTATGTGTAGGAAACACAGTTCTTTTGTTCTGGGCACACTCATATTACCTGCTATATTAGAGACTCTAAAAGCAAGAGCGTGCTTCTCGCTCTAAAGCAGAGTGTGATCCATGGATGAGAACTATGCTGTGTGTTTCCCTTCAGAAATGGAGTTAAATTCCAGGCTCTGTGTCTTCCTACAAGCAAGACTTCGTTTCAGGTAAGGGCAGTCACTTTAAGCTCAAACGAACTACATCGTTCACAGAGCTCACACGTTTCTCATCTTAACAGACAAGCATTGGATGTTAGAGGACCAGTGCTTTGTGTCAGTTTCAGAAACAGAGTTGGACTAGATATGGACTCTATGTGTAGGAAACACCTTTCTTTTGTTCTCAGCGCACTCACGTTTCCTGCTGTCTTAGCGACTTTAGAAAGCAAGAGCGTGCTTCTCGCTCTAAAGCAGAGTGTGATCCATGGATGAGAACTATGCTGTGTGTTTCCCTTCAGAAATGGAATTAAATCCCAGATTCTGTGTCTTCCTACAAGCAAGATTTCGTTTCAGGTAAGGGCAGTCACTTTTCGGCTCAAACGAACTACATCGTTCATGAAGCTCACACGTTTCTCATCTTAATTGAAAAACATTGGATGTTAGAGGACCAGTGCTTTGTGTCAGTTTCAGAAACAGAGTTGGACTAGATATGGTCCGTATGTGTAGGAAACACCGTTCTTTTGTTCTCAGCGCACTCACGTTTCCTGCTGTCTTAGAGACTTTAGAAAGCAAGAGCGTGCTTCTCGCTCTAAAGCAGAGTGTGATCCATGGATGAGAACTATGCTGTGTGTTTCCCTTCAGAAATGGAGTTAAATCACAGATTCTGTGTCTTCCTACAAGCAAGACTTCGTTTAAGGTAAGGGCAGTCACTTTCCTGCTCAAACGAACTACATCGTTCATGAAGCTCACACGTTTCCCATCTTAACTGACAAGCATTGGATGTTAGAGGACCAGTGCATTGTATCAGTTTCAGAAGAAGAGTTGGACTACATATGGTCCGTATTTGTAGGAAACTCCATTCTTTGTTCTGGGCACAATCAGATTTCCTGCTGTATTAGAGACTCTAGAAAGCAAGAGCGTGCTTCTTGCTGTAAAGCAGAGGGTTATCCATGTGTGAGAACTATGCTGTGTGTTTCCCTTCAGAAATGGAGTTAAATCCCAATCTCTGTGTCTTCCTACAAGCAAGACTTCCTTTCAGGTAATGGCATTCACTTTTCAGCTCAAACGAACTACATCGTTCACTGAGCTCACACGTTTCTCATCTTAACTGACAAGCATTGGATTTTAGAGGACCAGTGAATTGTATCAGTTTCAGAAGCAGATTTGGACTACATATGGTCCGTATGTGTAGGAAACACCGTTCTTTTGTTCTGGGCACACACAGATTGCCTGCTGTATTAGAGATTCTAGAAAGCAAGAGCGTGCTTCTCGCTCTAAAGCAGAGTGTGATCCATGGATGAAAACTCTGCTGTGTGTTTCCCTTCAGAGATGGAGTTAAATCCCAGGCTCTGTGTCTTACTACAAGCAAGACTTCGTTACAGGTAAGGGCAGTCACTTTTCAGTTCAAAGGAACTACATCATTCTCAAAGCTCACACGTTTCTCATCTTAACTGACAAGCATTGGATGTGAGGACCAGTGCTTTGTATCAGTTTCAGAAGCAGAGTTGGACTAGATATGGTCCATATGTGTAGGAAACACCGTTCATTTGTTCTCAGCGCACTCACGTTTCCTGCTGTCTTAGAGACTTTAGAAAGCAAGAGCGTGCTTCTCGCTCTAAAGCAGAGTGTGATCCATGGATGAGAACTATGCTGTGTGTTTCCCTTCAGAAATGGAGTTAAATCCCAGATTCTGTGTCTTCCTACAAGCAAGATTTCGTTTCAGGTAAGGGCAGTCACTTTTCTGCTCAAACGAACTACATCGTTCATGAGGCTCACACGTTTCCCATCTTAACTGGCAAGCATTGGATGTTAGGGGACTACTGCTTTGTATTAGTTTCAGAAGAAGAGTTGGACTACATATGGTCCGTATGTGTAGGAAACTCCGTTCTTTTGTTCTGGGCACACTCAGATTGCCTGCTGTATTAGAGACACTAGAAAGCAAGAGCGTGCTTCTCGCTCTAAAGCAGAGTGTGATCCATGGATGAGAACTCTGCTGTGTGTTTCCCTTCAGAGATGGAGTTAAATCCCAGGCTCTGTGTCTTACTACAAGCAAGACTTCGTTACAGGTAAGGGCAGTCACTTTTCAGTTCAAAGGAACTACATCATTCTCAAAGCTCACACGTTTCTCATCTTAACTTACAAGCATTGGATGTTAGAGGACCAGTGCTTTGTGTCAGTTTCAGAAACAGAGTTGGACTAGATATGGTCCGTATGTGTAGGAAACACCGTTCATTTGTTCTCAGCGCACTCACGTTTCCTGCTGTCTTAGAGACTTTAGAAAGCAAGAGCGTGCTTCTCGCTCTAAAGCAGAGTGTGATCCATGGATGAGAACTATGCTGTGTGTTTCCCTTCAGAAATGGAGTTAAATCCCAGGCTCTGTGTCTTCCTACAAGCAAGATTTCGTTTCAGGTAAGGGCAGTCACTTTTCGGCTCAAACGAACTACATCGTTCATGAAGCTCACACGTTTCTCATCTTAATTGAAAAACATTGGATGTTAGAGGACCAGTGCTTTGTGTCAGTTTCAGAAACAGAGTTGGACTAGATATGGTCCGTATGTGTAGGAAACACCGTTCTTTTGTTCTCAGCGCACTCACGTTTCCTGCTGTCTTAGAGACTCTAGAAAGCAAGAGCATGCTTCTTGTTCTAAAGCAGATTGTGATCAATGGATGATTACACTGCTGTGTGTTTTACTTCAGAAATGGAGTTAAATACCAGGCTCTGAGTCTTCCTACAAGCAAGACTTCCATTCAGGAAAGGGCAGTCACTTTTCTGCTCAAACGAACTACATCGTTTATGAAGCGCACACGTTTCTCATCTTAACTGACAAGCATTGGATGTTAGAGGGTCAGTGCTTTGTATCAGTTTCAGAAGCAGATTTGGACTACATATGGTCTGTATGTGTAGGAAACACAGTTCTTTTGTTCTGGGCACACTCATATTACCTGCTATATTAGAGACTCTAAAAGCAAGAGCATGCTTCTCGCTCTAAAGCAGAGTGTGATCCATGGATGAGAACTATGCTGTGTGTTTCCCTTCAGAAATGGAGTTTAATTCCAGGCTCTGTGTCTTCCTACAAGCAAGACTTCGTTTCAGGTAAGGGCAGTCACTTTTCAGCTCAAACGAACTACATTGTTCACGGAGCTCACACGTTTCTCATCTTAACAGACAAGCATTGGATGTTAGAGGACCAGTGCTTTGTGTCAGTTTCAGAAACAGAGTTGGACTAGATATGGTCTCTATGTGTAGGAAACACCTTTCTTTTGTTCTCAGCGCACTCACGTTTCCTGCTTTCTTAGCGACTTTAGAAAGCAAGAGCGTGCTTCTCGCTCTAAAGCAGAGTGTGATCAATGGATGAGAACTATGCTGTGTGTTTCCCTTCAGAAATGGAGTTAAATCCCAGATTCTGTGTCTTCCTACAAGCAAGATTTCGTTTCAGGTAAGGGCAGTCACTTTTCGGCTCAAACGAACTACATCGTTCATGAAGCTCACACGTTTCTCATCTTAATTGAAAAACATTGGATGTTAGAGGACCAGTGCTTTGTGTCAGTTTCAGAAACAGAGTTGGACTAGATATGGTCCGTATGTGTAGGAAACACCGTTCTTTTGTTCTCAGCGCACTCACATTTCCTGCTGTCTTAGAGACTTTAGAAAGCAAGAGCGTGCTTCTCGCTCTAAAGCAGTGTGTGATCCATTGATGAGAACTATGCTGTGTGTTTCCCTTCAGAAATGGAGATAAATCACAGATTCTGTGTCTTCCTACAAGCAAGACTTCGTTTAAGGTAAGGGCAGTCACTTTCCTGCTCAAACGAACTACATCGTTCATGAAGCTCACACGTTTCCCATCTTAACTGACAAGCATTGGCTGTTAGAGGACCAGTGCATTGTATCAGTTTCAGAAGAAGAGTTGGACTACATATGGTCCGTATTTGTAGGAAACTCCGTTCTTTGTTCTGGGCACAATCAGATTTCCTGCTGTATTAGAGACTCTAGAAAGCAAGAGCATGCTTCTTGCTGTAAACCAGAGGGTTATCCATGGGTGAGAACTATGCTGTGTGTTTCCCTTCAGAAATGGAGTTAAATCCCAATCTCTGTGTCTTCCTACAAGCAAGACTTCCTTTCAGGTAATGGCATTCACTTTTCACCTCAAACGAACTACATCATTCACTGAGCTCACACGTTTCTCATCTTAACTGACAAACATTGGATTTCAGAGGACCAGTGAATTGTATCAGTTTCAGAAGCAGATTTGGACTACATATGGTCCATATGTGTAGGAAACACCGTTCTTTTGTTCTAGGCACACACAGATTGCCTGCTGTATTAGAGATTCTAGAAAGCAAGAGCGTGCTTCTCGCTCTAAAGCAGAGTGTGATCCATGGATGAGAACTCTGCTGTGTGTTTCCCTTCAGAGATGGAGTTAAATCCCAGGCTCTGTGTCTTACTACAAGCAAGACTTCGTTACAGGTAAGGGCAGTCACTTTTCAGTTCAAAGGAACTACATCATTCTCAAAGCTCACACGTTTCTCATCTTAACTGACAAGCATTGGATGTGAGGACCAGTGCTTTGTATCAGTTTCAGAAGCAGAGTTGGACTAGATATGGTCCATATGTGTAGGAAACACCATTCTTTTGTTCTCAGCACACTCACGTTTCCTGCTGTCTTAGAGACTTTAGAAAGCAAGAGCGTGCTTCTCGCTCTAAAGCAGAGTGTGATCCATGGATGAGAACTATGCTGTGTGTTTCCCTTCAGAAATGGAGTTAAATTCCAGGCTCTGTGTCTTCCTACAAGCAAGACTTCGTTTCAGGTAAGGGCAGTCACTTTTCAGCTCAAACGAACTACATCGTTCACAGAGCTCACACGTTTCTCATCTTAACAGACAAGCATTGGATGTTAGAGGACCAGTGCTTTGTGTCAGTTTCAGAAACAGAGTTGGACTAGATATGGTCCGTATGTGTAGGAAACACCGTTCTTTTGTTCTCAGCGCACTCACGTTTCCTGCTGTCTTAGAGACTTTAGAAAGCAAGAGCGTGCTTCTCCCTCTAAAGCAGAGTGTGATCCATCGATGAGAACTATGCTGTGTGTTTCCCTTCAGAAATGGAGTTAAATCATAGATTCTGTGTCTTCCTACAAGCAAGACTTCGTTTAAGGTAAGGGCAGTCACTTTCCTGCTCAAACGAACTACATCGTTCATGAAACTCACACGTTTCCCATCTTAACTGACAAGCATTGGATGTTAGAGGACCAGTGCATTGTATCAGTTTCAGAAGAAGAGTTGGACTACATATGGTCCATATTTGTAGGAAACTCCATTCTTTGTTCTGGGCACAATCAGATTTCCTGCTGTATTAGAGACTCTAGAAAGCAAGAGCGTGCTTCTTGCTGTAAAGCAGAGGGTTATCCATGGGTGAGAACTATGCTGTGTGTTTCCCTTCAGAAATGGAGTTAAATCCCAATCTCTGTGTCTTCCTACAAGCAAGACTTCCTTTCAGGTAATGGCATTCACTTTTCAGCTCAAACGAACTACATCGTTCACTGAGCTCACACGTTTCTCATCTTAACTGACAAGCATTGGATTTTAGAGGACCAGTGAATTGTATCAGTTTCAGAAGCAGATTTGGACTACATATGGTCCGTATGTGTAGGAAACACCGTTCTTTTGTTCTGGGCACACACAGATTGCCTGCTGTATTAGAGATTCTAGAAAGCAAGAGCGTGCTTCTCGCTCTAAAGCAGAGTGTGATCCATGGATGAGAACTCTGCTGTGTGTTTCCCTTCAGAGATGGAGTTAAATCCCTGGCTCTGTGTCTTACTACAAGCAAGACTTCGTTACAGGTAAGGGCAGTCACTTTTCAGTTCAAAGGAACTACATCATTCTCAAAGCTCACACGTTTCTCATCTTAACTGACAAGCATTGGATGTGAGGACCAGTGCTTTGTATCAGTTTCAGAAGCAGAGTTGGACTAGATATGGTCCATATGTGTAGGAAACACCATTCTTTTGTTCTCAGCACACTCACGTTTCCTGCTGTCTTAGAGACTTTAGAAAGCAAGAGCGTGCTTCTCGCTCTAAAGCAGAGTGTGATCCATGGATGAGAACTATGCTGTGTGTTTCCCTTCAGAAATGGAGTTAAATCCCAGATTCTGTGTCTTCCTACAAGCAAGATTTCGTTTCAGGTAAGGGCAGTCACTTTTCTGCTCAAACGAACTACATCGTTCATGAGGCTCACACGTTTCCCATCTTAACTGACAAGCATTGGATGTTAGAGGACTACTGCTTTGTATTAGTTTCAGAAGAAGAGTTGGACTACATATGGTCCGTATGTGTAGGAAACTCCGTTCTTTTGTTCTGGGCACACTCAGATTGCCTGCTGTATTAGAGACACTAGAAAGCAAGAGCGTGCTTCTCGCTCTAAAGCAGAGTGTGATCCATGGATGAGAACTCTGCTGTGTGTTTCCCTTCAGAGATGGAGTTAAATCCCAGGCTCTGTGTCTTACTACAAGCAAGACTTCGTTACAGGTAAGGGCAGTCACTTTTCAGTTCAAAGGAACTACATCATTCTCAAAGCTCACACGTTTCTCATCTTAACTTACAAGCATTGGATGTTAGAGGACCAGTGCTTTGTGTCAGTTTCAGAAACAGAGTTGGACTAGATATGGTCCGTATGTGTAGGAAACACCGTTCATTTGTTCTCAGCGCACTCACGTTTCCTGCTGTCTTAGAGACTTTAGAAAGCAAGAGCGTGCTTCTCGCTCTAAAGCAGAGTGTGATCCATGGATGAGAACTATGCTGTGTGTTTCCCTTCAGAAATGGAGTTAAATCCCAGGCTCTGTGTCTTCCTACAAGCAAGATTTCGTTTCAGGTAAGGGCAGTCACTTTTCGGCTCAAACGAACTACATCGTTCACTGAGCTCACACGTTTCTCATCTTAACTGACAAGCATTGGATTTTAGAGGACCAGTGAATTGTATCAGTTTCAGAAGCAGATTTGGACTACATATGGTCCGTATGTGTAGGAAACACCGTTCTTTTGTTCTGGGCACACACAGATTGCCTGCTGTATTAGAGATTCTAGAAAGCAAGAGCGTGCTTCTCGCTCTAAAGCAGAGTGTGATCCATGGATGAGAACTCTGCTGTGTGTTTCCCTTCAGAGATGGAGTTAAATCCCAGGCTCTGTGTCTTACTACAAGCAAGACTTCGTTACAGGTAAGGGCAGTCACTTTTCAGTTCAAAGGAACTACATCATTCTCAAAGCTCACACGTTTCTCATCTTAACTGACAAGCATTGGATGTGAGGACCAGTGCTTTGTATCAGTTTCAGAAGCAGAGTTGGACTAGATATGGTCCATATGTGTAGGAAACACCATTCTTTTGTTCTCAGCACACTCACGTTTCCTGCTGTCTTAGAGACTTTAGAAAGCAAGAGCGTGCTTCTCGCTCTAAAGCAGAGTGTGATCCATGGATGAGAACTATGCTGTGTGTTTCCCTTCAGAAATGGAGTTAAATCCCAGATTCTGTGTCTTCCTACAAGCAAGATTTCGTTTCAGGTAAGGGCAGTCACTTTTCTGCTCAAACGAACTACATCGTTCATGAGGCTCACACGTTTCCCATCTTAACTGACAAGCATTGGATGTTAGAGGACTACTGCTTTGTATTAGTTTCAGAAGAAGAGTTGGACTACATATGGTCCGTATGTGTAGGAAACTCCGTTCTTTTGTTCTGGGCACACTCAGATTGCCTGCTGTATTAGAGACACTAGAAAGCAAGAGCGTGATCCTCGCTCTAAAGCAGAGTGTGATCCATGGATGAGAACTCTGCTGTGTGTTTCCCTTCAGAGATGGAGTTAAATCCCAGGCTCTGTGTCTTACTACAAGCAAGACTTCGTTACAGGTAAGGGCAGTCACTTTTCAGTTCAAAGGAACTACATCATTCTCAAAGCTCACACGTTTCTCATCTTAACTTACAAGCATTGGATGTTAGAGGACCAGTGCTTTGTGTCAGTTTCAGAAACAGAGTTGGACTAGATATGGTCCGTATGTGTAGGAAACACCGTTCATTTGTTCTCAGCGCACTCACGTTTCCTGCTGTCTTAGAGACTTTAGAAAGCAAGAGCGTGCTTCTCGCTCTAAAGCAGAGTGTGATCCATGGATGAGAACTATGCTGTGTGTTTCCCTTCAGAAATGGAGTTAAATCCCAGGCTCTGTGTCTTCCTACAAGCAAGACTTCGTTTCAGGTAACGGCAGTCACTTTTCAGCTCAAACGAACTACATCGTTCACTGAGCTCACACATTTCTCATCTTAACAGACAAGCGTTGGATGTTAGAGGACCAGTGCTTTGTATCAGTTTAAGAAGGAGAGTTGGACTAGATATGGTCTGTATGTGTAGGAAACACCGTTCTTTTGTTCTCAGCACACGCACGTTTCCTGCTGTCTTAGAGACTCTAGAAAGCAAGAGCGTGCTTCTTGTTCTAAAGCAGAGTGTCATCAATGGATGAGAACACTGCTGTGTGTTTCCCTTCAGAAATGGAGTTAAATACCAGGCTCTGCGTCTTCCTACAAGCAAGACTTCGTTTCAGGTAAGAGCAGTCACTTTTCTGCTCAAACGAACTACATCGTTCACGAAGATCACACGTTTCTCATCTTAACTGACAAGCATTGGATGTTAGAGGACCAGTGAATTGTATCAGTTTCAGAAGCAGATTTGGACTACATATGGTCCGTATGTGTAGGAAACACCGTACATTTGTTCTGGGCACACTCAGATTGCCTGCTGTATTAGAGACTCTAGAAAGCAAGATCGTGCTTCTCGCTCTAAAGCTGAGTGTGATCAATGGATGAGAACTCTGCTGTGTGTTTCCCTTCAGAGATGGAGTTAAATCCCAGGCTCTGTGTCTTACTACAAGCAAGACTTCGTTTCAGGTAAGGGCAGTCAGTTTTCTGCTCAAACGAACTACATCGTTCATGAAGCTCACACGTTTCCTATCTTAACTGACAAGCATTGGATGTTAGAGGACTAGTGCTTTGTATCAGTTTCAGAAGAAGAGTTGGACTACATATGGTCCGTATGTGTAGGAAACTCTGTTCTTTGTTCTTCGCAAAATCAGATTTCCTGCTGTATTAGAGACTATAGAAAGCAAGAGCTTGCTTCTTGCTGTAAAGCAGAGTGTTATCCATGGGTGAGAACTATGCTGTGTGTTTCCCTTCAGAAATGGATTTAAATCCCAATCTCTGTGTCTTCCTACAAGCAAGACTTCGTTACAGGTAAGGGCAGTCACTTTTCAGCTCAAACAAACTACATCGTTCATGGAGCTCACACGTTTCTCATCTTAACAGACAAGCATTGCATGTTAGAGGACCAGTGCTTTGTGTCAGTTTCAGAAACAGAGTTGGACTAGATATGTTCGTATGTGTAGGAAACACCGTTCTTTTGTTCTCAGCGCACTCACGTTTCCTGCTGTCTTAGAGACTTTAGAAAGCAAGAGCGTGCTTCTCGCTCTAAAGCAGAGTGTGATCCATGGATGAGAACTATGCTGTGTGTTTCCCTTCAGAAATGGAGTTAAATCACAGATTCTGTGTCTTCCTACAAGCAAGACTTCGTTTAAGGTAAGGGCAGTCACTTTCCTGCTCAAACGAACTACATCGTTCATGAAGCTCACACGTTTCCCATCTTAACTGACAAGCATTGGATGTTAGAGGACCAGTGCATTGTGTCAGTTTCAGAAGAAGAGTTGGACTACATATGGTCCGTATTTGTAGGAAACTCTGTTCTTTGTTCTGGGCACAATCAGATTTCCTGCTGTATTAGAGACTCTAGAAAGCAAGAGCATGCTTCTTGCTGTAAAGCAGAGGGTTATCCATGGGTGAGAACTATGCTGTGTGTTTCCCTTCAGAAATGGAGTTAAATCCCAATCTCTGTGTCTTCCTACAAGCAAGACTTCCTTTCAGGTAATGGCATTCACTTTTCAGCTCAAACGAACTACATCGTTCACTGAGCTCACACGTTTCTCATCTTAACTGTCAAGCATTGGATTTTAGAGGACCAGTGAATTGTATCAGTTTCAGAAGCAGATTTGGACTACATATGGTCCGTATGTGTAGGAAACACCGTTCTTTTGTTCTGGGCACACACAGATTGCCTGCTGTATTAGAGATTCTAGAAAGCAAGAGCGTGCTTCTCGCTCTAAAGCAGAGTGTGATCCATGGATGAGAACTCTGCTGTGTGTTTCCCTTCAGAGATGGAGTTAAATCCCAGGCTCTGTGTCTTACTACAAGCAAGACTTCGTTACAGGTAAGGGCAGTCACTTTTCAGTTCAAAGGAACTACATCATTCTCAAAGCTCACACGTTTCTCATCTTAACTGACAAGCATTGGATGTGAGGACCAGTGCTTTGTATCAGTTTCAGAAGCAGAGTTGGACTAGATATGGTCCATATGTGTAGGAAACACCATTCTTTTGTTCTCAGCACACTCACGTTTCCTGCTGTCTTAGAGAGTTTAGAAAGCAAGAGCGTGCTTCTCGCTCTAAAGCAGAGTGTGATCCATGGATGAGAACTATGCTGTGTGTTTCCCTTCAGAAATGGAGTTAAATCCCAGATTCTGTGTCTTCCTACAAGCAAGACTTCGTTTCAGGTAAGGGCAGTCACTTTTCAGCTCAAACGAACTACATCGTTCACGGAGCTCACACGTTTCTCATCTTAACAGACAAGCATTGGATGTTAGAGGACCAGTGCTTTGTGTCAGTTTCAGAAACAGAGATGGACTAGATATGGACTCTATGTGTAGGAAACACCTTTCTTTTGTTCTCAGCGCACTCACGTTTCCTGCTGTCTCAGCGACTTTAGAAAGCAAGAGCGTGCTTCTCGCTCTAAAGCAGAGTGTGATCAATGGATGAGAACTATGCTGTGTGTTTCCCTTCAGAAATGGAGTTAAATCCCAGATTCTGTGTCTTCCTACAAGCAAGATTTCGTTTCAGGTAAGGGCAGTCACTTTTCGGCTCAAACGAACTACATCGTTCATGAAGCTCACACGTTTCTCATCTTAATTGAAAAACATTGGATGTTAGAGGACCAGTGCTTTGTGTCAGTTTCAGAAACAGAGTTGGACTAGATATGGTCCGTATGTGTAGGAAACACCGTTCTTTTGTTCTCAGCGCACTCACGTTTCCTGCTGTCTTAGAGACTTTAGAAAGCAAGAGCGTGCTTCTCGCTCTAAAGCAGAGTGTGATCCATGGATGAGAACTATACTGTGTGTTTCCCTTCAGAAATGGAGTTAAATCACATATTCTGTGTCTTCCTACAAGCAAGACTTCGTTTAAGGTAAGGGCAGTCACTTTCCTGCTCAAACGAACTACATCGTTCATGAAGCTCACACGTTTCCCATCTTAACTGACAAGCATTGGATGTTAGAGGACCAGTGCATTGTATCAGTTTCAGAAGAAGAGTTGGACTACATATGGTCCGTATTTGTAGGAAACTCCGTTCTTTGTTCTGGGCACAATCAGATTTCCTGCTGTATTAGAGACTCTAGAAAGCAAGAGCGTGCTTCTTGCTGTAAAGCAGAGTGTTATCCATGTGTGAGAACTATGCTGTGTGTTTCCCTTCAGAAATGGAGTTAAATCCCAATCTCTGTGTCTTCCTACAAGCAAGATTTCCTTTCAGGTAATGGCATTCACTTTTCAGCTCAAACGAACTACATCGTTCACTGAGCTCACACGTTTCTCATCTTAACTGACAAGCATTGGATTTTAGAGGACCAGTGAATTGTATCAGTTTCAGAAGCAGATTTGGACTACATACGGTCCGTATGTGTAGGAAACACCGTTCTTTTGTTCTGGGCACACACAGATTGCCTGCTGTATTAGAGATTCTAGAAAGCAAGAGCGTGCTTCTCGCTCTAAAGCAGAGTGTGATCCATGGATGAGAACTCTGCTGTGTGTTTCCCTTCAGAGATGGTGTTAAATCCCAGGCTCTGTGTCTTACTACAAGCAAGACTTCGTTACAGGTAAGGGCAGTCACTTTTCAGTTCAAAGGAACTACATCATTCTCAAAGCTCACACGTTTCTCATCTTAACTGACAAGCATTGGATGTGAGGACCAGTGCTTTGTATCAGTTTCAGAAGCAGAGTTGGACTAGATATGGTCCATATGTGTAGGAAACAACATTCTTTTGTTCTCAGCACACTCACGTTTCCTGCTGTCTTAGAGACTTTAGAAAGAAAGAGCGTGCTTCTCGCTCTAAAGCAGAGTGTGATCCATGGATGAGAACTATGCTGTGTGTTTCCCTTCAGAAATGGAGTTAAATCCCAGTCTCTGTGTCTTACTACAAGCAAGACTTCGTTACAGGTAAGGGCAGTCACTTTTCAGTTCAAAGGAACTACATCATTCTCAAAGCTCCCACGTTTCTCATCTTAACTTACAAGCATTGGATGTTAGAGGACCAGTGCTTTGTGTCAGTTTCAGAAACAGAGTTGGACTAGATATGGTCCGTATGTGTAGGAAACACCGTTCTTTTGTTCTCAGCGCACTCACGTTTCCTGCTGTCTTAGAGACTTTAGAAAGCAAGAGCGTGCTTCTCGCTCTAAAGCAGAGTGTGATCCATGGATGAGAACTATGCTGTGTGTTTCCCTTCAGAAATGGAGTTAAATCCCAGGCTCTGTGTCTTCCTACAAGCAAGACTTCGTTTAAGGTAAGGGCAGTCACTTTTCTGCTCAAACGAACTACATCGTTCATGAAGCTCACACGTTTCCCATCTTAACTGACAAGCATTGGATGTTAGAGGACCAGTGCATTGTGTCAGTTTCAGAAGAAGAGTTGGACTACATATGGTCCGTATTTGTAGGAAACTCCGTTCTTTGTTCTGGGCACAATCAGATTTCCTGCTGTATTAGAGACTCTAGAAAGCAAGAGCATGCTTCTTGCTGTAAAGCAGAGGGTTATCCATGGGTGAGAACTATGCTGTGTGTTTCCCTTCAGAAATGGAGTTAAATCCCAATCTCTGTGTCTTCCTACAAGCAAGACTTCCTTTCAGGTAATGGCATTCACTTTTCAGCTCAAACGAACTACATCGTTCACTGAGCTCACACGTTTCTCATCTTAACTGACAAGCATTGGATTTTAGAGGACCAGTGAATTGTATCAGTTTCAGAAGCAGATTTGGACTACATATGGTCCGTATGTGTAGGAAACACCGTTCTTTTGTTCTGGGCACACACAGATTGCCTGCTGTATTAGAGATTCTAGAAAGCAAGAGCGTGCTTCTCGCTCTAAAGCAGAGTGTGATCCATGGATGAGAACTCTGCTGTGTGTTTCCCTTCAGAGATGGAGTTAAATCCCAGGCTCTGTGTCTTACTACAAGCAAGACTTCGTTACAGGTAAGGGCAGTCACTTTTCAGTTCAAAGGAACTACATCATTCTCAAAGCTCACACGTTTCTCATCTTAAGTGACAAGCATTGGATGTGAGGACCAGTGCTTTGTATCAGTTTCAGAAGCAGAGTTGGACTAGATATGGTCCATATGTGTAGGAAACACCATTCTTTTGTTCTCCGCACACTCACGTTTGCTGCTGTCTTAGAGACTTTAGAAAGCAAGAGCGTGCTTCTCGCTCTAAAGCAGAGTGTGATCCATGGATGAGAACTATGCTGTGTGTTTCCCTTCAGAAATGGAGTTAAATCCCAGATTCTGTGTCTTCCTACAAGCAAGACTTCGTTTCAGGTAAGGGCAGTCACTTTTCAGCTCAAACGAACTACATCGTTCACGGAGCTCACACGTTTCTCATCTTAACAGACAAGCATTGGATGTTAGAGGACCAGTGCTTTGTGTCAGTTTCAGAAACAGAGTTGGACTAGATATGGACTCTATGTGTAGGAAACACCTTTCTTTTGTTGTCAGCGCACTCACGTTTCCTGCTGTCTTAGCGACTTTAGAAAGCAAGAGCGTGCTTCTCGCTCTAAAGCACAGTGTGATCAATGGATGAGAACTATGCTGTGTGTTTCCCTTCAGAAATGGAGTTAAATCCCAGATTCTGTGTCTTCCTACAAGCAAGATTTCGTTTCAGGTAAGGGCAGTCACTTTTCTGCTCAAACGAACTACATCGTTCATGAGGCTCACACGTTTCCCATCTTAACTGACAAGCATTGGATATTAGAGGACTACTGCTTTGTATTAGTTTCAGAAGAAGAGTTGGACTACATATGGTCCGTATGTGTAGGAAACTCCTTTCTTTTGTTCTGGGCACACTCAGATTGCCTGCTGTATTAGAGACCCTAGAAAGCAAGAGCGTGCTTCTCGCTCTAAAGTAGAGTGTGATCCATGGATGAGAACTCTGCTGTGTGTTTCCCTTCAGAGATGGAGTTAAATCCCAGGCTCTGTGTCTTACTACAAGCAAGACTTCGTTTCAGGTAACGGCAGTCACTTTTCAGCTCAAACGAACTACATCGTTCACTGAGCTCACACATTTCTCATCTTAACAGACAAGCATTGGATGTTAGAGGACCAGTGCTTTGTATCAGTTTAAGATGGAGAGTTGGACTAGATATGGTCCGTATGTGTAGGAAACACCGTTCTTTTGTTCTCAGCACACGCATGTTTCCTGCTGTCTTAGAGACTCTAGAAAGCAAGAGCGTGCTTCTTGTTCTAAAGCAGAGTGTCATCAATGGATGAGAACACTGCTGTGTGTTTCCCTTCAGAAATGGAGTTAAATACCAGGCTCTGAGTCTTCCTACAAGCAAGTCTTAGTTTCAGGTAAGAGCAGTTACTTTTCTGCTCAATCGAACTACATCGTTCACGAAGATCACACGTTTCTCATCTTAACTGACAAGCATTGGATGTTAGAGGACCAGTGAATTGTATCAGTTTCAGAAGCAGATTTGGACTACATATGGTCCGTATGTGTAGGAAACACCGTACATTTGTTCTGGGCACACTCAGATTGCCTGCTGTATTAGAGACTCTAGAAAGCAAGATCGTGCTTCTCGTTCTAAAGCTGAGTGTGATCAATGGATGAGAACTCTGCTGTGTGTTTCCCTTCAGAGATGGAGTTAAATCCCAGGCTCTGTGTCTTACTACAAGCAAGACTTCGTTTCAGGTAAGGGCAGTCACTTTTCTGCTCAAACGAACTACATCGTTCATGAAGCTCACATGTTTCCTATCTTAACTGACAAGCATTGGATGTTAGAGGACTAGTGCTTTGTATCAGTTTCAGAAGAAGAGTTGGACTACATATGGTCCGTATGTGTAGGAAACTCTGTTCTTTGTTCTTCGCAAAATCAGATTTCCTACTGTATTAGAGACTATAGAAAGCAAGAGCGTGCTTCTTGCTGTAAAGCAGAGTGTTATCCATGGGTGAGAACTATGCTGTGTGTTTCCCTTCAGAAATGGATTTAAATCCCAATCTCTGTGTCTTCCTACAAGCAAGACTTCGTTTCAGGTAAGGGCAGTCACTTTTCAGCTCAAACAAACTACATCGTTCATGGAGCTCACACGTTTCTCATCTTAACAGACAAGCATTGCATGTTAGAGGACCAGTGCTTTGTATCAGTTTCAGAAGAAGAGTTGGACTGCATATGGTCCGTATGTGTAGGAAACTCCGTTCTTTGTTCTGGGCACAATCAGATTTCCTGCTGTATTTGAGACTCTAGAAAGCAAGAGCGTGCTTCTTCCTGTAAAGCAGAGTGTTATCCATGGGTGAGATCTATGCTGTGTGTTTCCCTTAAGAAATGGAGTTAAATCAAAATCTCTGTGTCTTCCTACAAGCAAGACTTCGTTTCAGGTAACAGCAGTCACTTTTCAGCTCAAACGAACTACATCGTTCCCTGAGCTCACACATTTCTCATCTTAACAGACAAGCATTGGATGTTAGAGGACCAGTGCTTTGTATCAGTTTAAGAAGGAGAGTTGGACTAGATATGGTCCGTATGTGTAGGAAACACCTTTCTTTTCTTCTCAGCACACTCACCTTTCCTGCTGTCTTAGAGACTCTAGAAAGCATGAGCGTGCTTCTTGTTCTAAAGCAGATTGTGATCAATGGATGATTACACTGCTGTGTGTTTTACTTCAGAAATGGAGTTACATCCCAATCTCTGTGTCTTCCTACAAGCAAGACTTCGTTTCAGGTAAGGGCAGTCACTTTTCAGCTCAAACAAACTACATCGTTCATGGAGCTCATACGTTTCTCATCTTAACAGACAAGCATTGGATGTTAGAGGACCAGTGCTTTGTATCAGTTTCAGAAGCAGATTTGGACTACATATGGTCTGTATGTGTAGGAAACACAGTTCTTTTGTTCTGGGCACACTCATATTACCTGCTATATTAGAGACTCTAAAAGCAAGAGCGTGCTTCTCGCTCTAAAGCAGAGTGTGATCCATGGATGAGAACTATGCTGTGTGTTTCCCTTCAGAAATGGAGTTAAATCCCAGACTCTGTGTCTTCCTACAAGCAAGACTTCGTTTCAGGTAAGGGCAGTCACTTTTCAGCTCAAACGAACTACATTGTTCACGGAGCTCACACGTTTCTCATCTTAACAGACAAGCATTGGATGTTACAGGACCAGTGCTTTGTGTCAGTTTCAGAAACAGAGTTGGACTAGATATGGTCTCTATGTGCAGGAAACACCTTTCTTTTGTTCTCAGCGCACTCACGTTTCCTGCTGTCTTAGCGACTTTAGAAAGCAAGAGCGTGCTTCTCGCTCTAAAGCAGAGTGTGATCAATGGATGAGAACTATGCTGTGTGTTTCCCTTCAGAAATGGAGTTAAATCCCAGATTCTGTGTCTTCCTACAAGCAAGATTTCGTTTCAGGTAAGGGCAGTCACTTTTCGGCTCAAACGAACCACATCGTTCATGAAGCTCACACGTTTCCCATCTTAACTGACAAGCATTGGATGTTAGAGGACTACTGCCTTGTATCAGTTTCAGAAGAAGAGTTGGACTACATATGGTCCGTATGTGTAGGAAACTCCCTTCTTTTGTTCTGGGCACACTCAGATTGCCTGCTGTATTAGAGACTCTAGAAAGCAAGAGCGTGCTTCTCGCTCTAAAGCAGAGTGTGATCCATGGATGAGAACTCTGCTGTTTGTTTCCCTTCAGAGATGGAGTTAAATCCCAGGCTCTGTGTCTTACTACAAGCAAGATTCGTTACAGGTAAGGGCAGTCACTTTTAGTTCAAAGGAACTACATCATTCTCAAAGCTCACACGTTTCTCATCTTAACTGACAAGCATTGGATGTTAGTGGACCAGTGCTTTGTGTTAGTTTCAGAAACAGAGTTGGACTACATATGGTCCGTATGTGTAGGAAACACCGTTCTTTTGTTCTCAGCGCACTCACGTTTCCTGCTGTATTAGAGACTTTAGAAAGCAAGAGCGTGCTTCTCGCTCTAAAGCAGAGTGTGATCCATGGATGAGAACTATGCTGTGTGTTTCCCTTCAGAAATGGAGTTAAATCCCAGACTCTGTGTCTTCCTACAAGCAAGACTTCGTTTCAGGTAAGGGCAGTCACTTTTCTGCTCAAACGAACTACATCGTTCATGAAGCTCACACGTTTCCTATCTTAACTCACAAGCATTGGATGTTAGAGGACTAGTGCTTTGTATCAGTTTCAGAAGAAGAGTTGGACTACATATGGTCCGTATGTGTAGGAAACTCTGTTCTTTGTTCTTCGCAAAATCAGATTTCCTGCTGTATTAGAGACTATAGAAAGCAAGAGCGTGCTTCTTGCTGTAAAGCAGAGTGTTATCCATGGGTGAGAACTATGCTGTGTGTTTCCCTTCAGAAATGGATTTAAATCCCAATCTCTGTGTCTTCCTACAAGCAAGACTTCGTTTCAGGTAAGGGCAGTCACTTTTCAGCTCAAACAAACTACATCGTTCATGGAGCTCACACGTTTCTCATCTTAACAGACAAGCATTGGATGTTAGAGGACCAGTGCTTTGTACCAGTTTAAGAAGGAGAGTTGGACTAGATATGGTCCGTATGCGTAGGAAACACCTTTCTTTTCTTCTAAGCACACTCACGTTTCCTGCTGTCTTAGAGACTCTAGAAAGCAAGAGCGTGCTTCTTGTTCTAAAGCAGAGTGTGATCAATGGATGATTACACTGCTGTGTCTTTTACTTCAGAAATGGAGTTAAATCCCAGGCTCTGAGTCTTCCTACAAGCAAGACTTCCATTCAGGTAAGGGCAGTCACTTTACTGCTCAAACGAACTACATCGTTCATGAAGCTCACACGTTTCTCATCTTAACTGACAAGCATTGGATGTTAGAGGTTCACTGCTTTGTATCAGTTTCAGAAACAGAGTTGGACTAGATATGGACTCTATGTGTAGGAAACACCTTTCTTTTGTTGTCAGCGCACTCACGTTTCCTGCTGTCTTAGCGACTTTAGAAAGCAAGAGCGTGCTTCTCGCTCTAAAGCACAGTGTGATCAATGGATGAGAACTATGCTGTGTGTTTCCCTTCAGAAATGGAGTTAAATCCCAGATTCTGTGTCTTCCTACAAGCAAGATTTCGTTTCAGGTAAGGGCAGTCACTTTTCGGCTCAAACGAACTACATCGTTCATGAAGCTCACACGTTTCTCATCTTAATTGAAAAACATTGGATGTTAGAGGACCAGTGCTTTGTGTCAGTTTCAGAAACAGAGTTGGACTAGATATGGTCCGTATGTGTAGGAAACACCGTTCTTTTGTTCTCAGCGCACTCACGTTTCCTGCTGTCTTAGAGACTTTAGAAAGCAAGAGCGTGCTTCTCGCTCTAAAGCAGAGTGTGATCCATGGATGAGAACTATGCTGTGTGTTTCCCTTCAGAAATGGAGTTAAATCACAGATTCTGTGTCTTCCTACAAGCAAGACTTCGTTTAAGGTAAGGGCAGTCACTTTCCTGCTCAAACGAACTACATCGTTCATGAAGCTCACACGTTTCCCATCTTAACTGACAAGCATTGGATGTTAGAGGACCAGTGCATTGTATCAGTTTCAGAAGAAGAGTTGGACTACATATGGTCCGTATTTGTAGGAAACTCCGTTCTTTGTTCTGGGCACAATCAGATTTCCTGCTGTATTAGAGACTCTAGAAACCAAGAGAGTGCTTCTTGCTGTAAAGCAGAGGGTTATCCATGGGTGAGAACTCTGCTGTGTGTTTCCCTTCAGAGATGGAGTTAAATCCCAGGCTCTGTGTCTTACTACAAGCAAGACTTCGTTACAGGTAAGGGCAGTCACTTTTCAGTTCAAAGGAACTACATCATTCTCAAAGCTCACACGTTTCTCATCTTAACTGACAAGCATTGGATGTGAGGACCAGTGCTTTGTATCAGTTTCAGAAGCAGAGTTGGACTAGATATGGTCCATATGTGTAGGAAACACCATTCTTTTGTTCTCAGCACACTCACGTTTCCTGCTGTCTTAGAGACATTAGAAAGCAAGAGCGTGCTTCTCGCTCTAAAGCAGAGTGTGATCCATGGATGAGAACTATGCTGTGTGTTTCCCTTCAGAAATGGAGTTAAATCCCAGATTCTGTGTCTTCCTACAAGCAAGATTTCGTTTCAGGTAAGGGCAGTCACTTTTCTGCTCAAACGAACTACATCGTTCATGAGGCTCACACGTTTCCCATCTTAACTGACAAGCATTGGATATTAGAGGACTACTGCTTTGTATTAGTTTCAGAAGAAGAGTTGGACTACATATGGTCCGTATGTATAGGAAACTCCTTTCTTTTGTTCTGGGCACACTCAGATTGCCTGCTGTATTAGAGACCCTAGAAAGCAAGAGCGTGCTTCTCGCTCTAAAGCAGAGTGTGATCCATGGATGAGAACTCTGCTGTGTGTTTCCCTTCAGAGATGGAGTTAAATCCCAGGCTCTGTGTCTTACTACAAGCAAGACTTCGTTTCAGGTAACGGCAGTCACTTTTCAGCTCAAACGAACTACATCGTTCACTGAGCTCACACATTTCTCATCTTAACAGACAAGCATTGGATGTTAGAGGACCAGTGCTTTGTATCAGTTTAAGATGGAGAGTTGGACTAGATATGGTCCGTATGTGTAGGAAACACCGTTCTTTTGTTCTCAGCACACGCATGTTTCCTGCTGTCTTAGAGACTCTAGAAAGCAAGAGCGTGCTTCTTGTTCTAAAGCAGAGTGTCATCAATGGATGAGAACACTGCTGTATGTTTCCCTTCAGAAATGGAGTTAAATACCAGGCTCTGAGTCTTCCTACAAGCAAGTCTTAGTTTCAGGTAAGAGCAGTTACTTTTCTTCTCAATCGAACTACATCGTTCACGAAGATCACACGTTTCTCATCTTAACTGACAAGCATTGGATGTTAGAGGACCAGTGAATTGTATCAGTTTCAGAAGCAGATTTGGACTACATATGGTCCGTATGTGTAGGAAACACCGTACATTTGTTCTGGGCACACTCAGATTGCCTGCTGTATTAGAGACTCTAGAAAGCAAGATCGTGCTTCTCATTCTAAAGCTGAGTGTGATCAATGGATGAGAACTCTGCTGTGTGTTTCCCTTCAGAGATGGAGTTAAATCCCAGGCTCTGTGTCTTACTACAAGCAAGACTTCGTTTCAGGTAAGGGCAGTCACTTTTCTGCTCAAACGAACTACATCGTTCATGAAGCTCACATGTTTCCTATCTTAACTGACAAGCATTGGATGTTAGAGGACTAGTGCTTTGTATCAGTTTCAGAAGAAGAGTTGGACTACATATGGTCCGTATGTGTAGGAAACTCTGTTCTTTGTTCTTCGCAAAATCAGATTTCCTACTGTATTAGAGACTATAGAAAGCAAGAGCGTGCTTCTTGCTGTAAAGCAGAGTGTTATCCATGGGTGAGAACTATGCTGTGTGTTTCCCTTCAGAAATGGATTTAAATCCCAATCTCTGTGTCTTCCTACAAGAAGACTTCGTTTCAGGTAAGGGCAGTCACTTTTCAGCTCAAACAAACTACATCGTTCATGGAGCTCACGCGTTTCTCATCTTAACAGACAAGCATTGCATGTTAGAGGACCAGTGCTTTGTATCAGTTTAAGAAGCAGAGTTGGACTAGATATGGTCCGTGTGTGTAGGAAACACAGTTCTTTTGTTCTCAGCAAAATCACGTTTCCTGCTCTCTTAGAGACTCCAGAAAGCAAGAGCGTGCTTCTTGTTCTAAAGCAGGGTATGATCAATGGATGAGAACACTGCTGTGTGTTTCACTTCAGAAATGGAGTTAAATCCCAGGCTCTGAGTCTTCCTACAAGCAAGACTTCGTTTAAGGTAAGGGCAGTCACTTTTCTGCTCAAACGAACTACATCGTTCATGAAGCTCACACCTTTCCCATCTTAACTGACAAGCATTGGATGTTAGAGGACCAGTGCTTTGTATCAGTTTCAGAAGAAGAGTTGGACTGCATATGGTCCGTATGTGTAGGAAACTCCGTTCTTTGTTCTGGGCACAATCAGATTTCCTGCTGTATTTGAGACTCTAGAAAGCAAGAGCGTGCTTCTTGCTGTAAAGCAGAGTGTTATCCATGGGTGAGATCTATGCTGTGTGTTTCCCTTAAGAAATGGAGTTAAATCAAAATCTCTGTGTCTTCCTACAAGCAAGACTTCGTTTCAGGTAAGGGCAGTACTTTTCAGCTCAAACGAACTACATCGTTCACGGAGCTC
The DNA here is from genome assembly GCA_949786385.1 of Onychomys leucogaster. Lineage (NCBI taxonomy): Eukaryota > Metazoa > Chordata > Mammalia > Rodentia > Cricetidae > Onychomys > Onychomys leucogaster. Next base: position 100,406 of record CATKUP010000571.1, read on the forward strand.
ACACGTTTCTCATCTTAACAGACAAGCATTGGATGTTAGAGGACCAGTGCTTTGTGTCAGTTTCAGAAACAGAGTTGGACTAGATATGGTCTCTATGTGTAGGAAACACCTTTCTTTTGTTCTCAGCGCACTCACGTTTCCTGCTGTCTTAGCGACTTTAGAAAGCAAGAGCGTGCTTCTCGCTCTAAAGCAGAGTGTGATCAATGGATGAGAACTATGCTGTGTGTTTCCCTTCAGAAATGGAGTTAAATCCCAGATTCTGTGTCTTCCTACAAGCAAGATTTCGTTTCAGGTAAGGGCAGTCACTTTTCGGCTCAAACGAACTACATCGTTCATGAAGCTCACACGTTTCCCATCTTAACTGACAAGCATTGGATGTTAGAGGACTACTGCCTTGTATCAGTTTCATAAGAAGAGTTGGACTACATATGGTCCGTATGTGTAGGAAACTCCCTTCTTTTGTTCTGGGCACACTCAGATTGCCTGCTGTATTAGAGACTCTAGAAAGCAAGAGCGTGCTTCTCGCTCTAAAGCAGAGTGTGATCCATGGATGAGAACTCTGCTGTTTGTTTCCCTTCAGAGATGGAGTTAAATCCCAGGCTCTGTGTCTTACTACAAGCAAGATTCGTTACAGGTAAGGGCAGTCACTTTTAGTTCAAAGGAACTACATCATTCTCAAAGCTCACACGTTTCTCATCTTAACTGACAAGCATTGGATGTTAGTGGACCAGTGCTTTGTGTTAGTTTCAGAAACAGAGTTGGACTACATATGGTCCGTATGTGTAGGAAACACCGTTCTTTTGTTCTCAGCGCACTCACGTTTCCTGCTGTATTAGAGACTTTAGAAAGCAAGAGCGTGCTTCTCGCTCTAAAGCAGAGTGTGATCCATGGATGAGAACTATGCTGTGTGTTTCCCTTCAGAAATGGAGTTAAATCCCAGACTCTGTGTCTTCCTACAAGCAAGACTTCGTTTCAGGTAAGGGCAGTCACTTTTCTGCTCAAACGAACTACATCGTTCATGAAGCTCACACGTTTCCTATCTTAACTCACAAGCATTGGATGTTAGAGGACTAGTGCTTTGTATCAGTTTCAGAAGAAGAGTTGGACTACATATGGTCCGTATGTGTAGGAAACTCTGTTCTTTGTTCTTCGCAAAATCAGATTTCCTGCTGTATTAGAGACTATAGAAAGCAAGAGCGTGCTTCTTGCTGTAAAGCAGAGTGTTATCCATGGGTGAGAACTATGCTGTGTGTTTCCCTTCAGAAATGGATTTAAATCCCAATCTCTGTGTCTTCCTACAAGCAAGACTTCGTTTCAGGTAAGGGCAGTCACTTTTCAGCTCAAACAAACTACATCGTTCATGGAGCTCACACGTTTCTCATCTTAACAGACAAGCATTGGATGTTAGAGGACCAGTGCTTTGTACCAGTTTAAGAAGGAGAGTTGGACTAGATATGGTCCGTATGCGTAGGAAACACCTTTCTTTTCTTCTAAGCACACTCACGTTTCCTGCTGTCTTAGAGACTCTAGAAAGCAAGAGCGTGCTTCTTGTTCTAAAGCAGAGTGTGATCAATGGATGATTACACTGCTGTGTCTTTTACTTCAGAAATGGAGTTAAATCCCAGGCTCTGAGTCTTCCTACAAGCAAGACTTCCATTCAGGTAAGGGCAGTCACTTTACTGCTCAAACGAACTACATCGTTCATGAAGCTCACACGTTTCTCATCTTAACTGACAAGCATTGGATGTTAGAGGTTCACTGCTTTGTATCAGTTTCAGAAACAGAGTTGGACTAGATATGGACTCTATGTGTAGGAAACACCTTTCTTTTGTTGTCAGCGCACTCACGTTTCCTGCTGTCTTAGCGACTTTAGAAAGCAAGAGCGTGCTTCTCGCTCTAAAGCACAGTGTGATCAATGGATGAGAACTATGCTGTGTGTTTCCCTTCAGAAATGGAGTTAAATCCCAGATTCTGTGTCTTCCTACAAGCAAGATTTCGTTTCAGGTAAGGGCAGTCACTTTTCGGCTCAAACGAACTACATCGTTCATGAAGCTCACACGTTTCTCATCTTAATTGAAAAACATTGGATGTTAGAGGACCAGTGCTTTGTGTCAGTTTCAGAAACAGAGTTGGACTAGATATGGTCCGTATGTGTAGGAAACACCGTTCTTTTGTTCTCAGCGCACCCACGTTTCCTGCTGTCTTAGAGACTTTAGAAAGCAAGAGCGTGCTTCTCGCTCTAAAGCAGAGTGTGATCCATGGATGAGAACTATGCTGTGTGTTTCCCTTCAGAAATGGAGTTAAATCACAGATTCTGTGTCTTCCTACAAGCAAGACTTCGTTTAAGGTAAGGGCAGTCACTTTCCTGCTCAAACGAACTACATCGTTCATGAAGCTCACACGTTTCCCATCTTAACTGACAAGCATTGGATGTTAGAGGACCAGTGCATTGTATCAGTTTCAGAAGAAGAGTTGGACTACATATGGTCCGTATTTGTAGGAAACTCCGTTCTTTGTTCTGGGCACAATCAGATTTCCTGCTGTATTAGAGACTCTAGAAACCAAGAGAGTGCTTCTTGCTGTAAAGCAGAGGGTTATCCATGGGTGAGAACTCTGCTGTGTGTTTCCCTTCAGAGATGGAGTTAAATCCCAGGCTCTGTGTCTTACTACAAGCAAGACTTCGTTACAGGTAAGGGCAGTCACTTTTCAGTTCAAAGGAACTACATCATTCTCAAAGCTCACACGTTTCTCATCTTAACTGACAAGCATTGGATGTGAGGACCAGTGCTTTGTATCAGTTTCAGAAGCAGAGTTGGACTAGATATGGTCCATATGTGTAGGAAACACCATTCTTTTGTTCTCAGCACACTCACGTTTCCTGCTGTCTTAGAGACATTAGAAAGCAAGAGCGTGCTTCTCGCTCTAAAGCAGAGTGTGATCCATGGATGAGAACTATGCTGTGTGTTTCCCTTCAGAAATGGAGTTAAATCCCAGATTCTGTGTCTTCCTACAAGCAAGATTTCGTTTCAGGTAAGGGCAGTCACTTTTCTGCTCAAACGAACTACATCGTTCATGAGGCTCACACGTTTCCCATCTTAACTGACAAGCATTGGATATTAGAGGACTACTGCTTTGTATTAGTTTCAGAAGAAGAGTTGGACTACATATGGTCCGTATGTATAGGAAACTCCTTTCTTTTGTTCTGGGCACACTCAGATTGCCTGCTGTATTAGAGACCCTAGAAAGCAAGAGCGTGCTTCTCGCTCTAAAGCAGAGTGTGATCCATGGATGAGAACTCTGCTGTGTGTTTCCCTTCAGAGATGGAGTTAAATCCCAGGCTCTGTGTCTTACTACAAGCAAGACTTCGTTTCAGGTAACGGCAGTCACTTTTCAGCTCAAACGAACTACATCGTTCACTGAGCTCACACATTTCTCATCTTAACAGACAAGCATTGGATGTTAGAGGACCAGTGCTTTGTATCAGTTTAAGATGGAGAGTTGGACTAGATATGGTCCGTATGTGTAGGAAACACCGTTCTTTTGTTCTCAGCACACGCATGTTTCCTGCTGTCTTAGAGACTCTAGAAAGCAAGAGCGTGCTTCTTGTTCTAAAGCAGAGTGTCATCAATGGATGAGAACACTGCTGTATGTTTCCCTTCAGAAATGGAGTTAAATACCAGGCTCTGAGTCTTCCTACAAGCAAGTCTTAGTTTCAGGTAAGAGCAGTTACTTTTCTTCTCAATCGAACTACATCGTTCACGAAGATCACACGTTTCTCATCTTAACTGACAAGCATTGGATGTTAGAGGACCAGTGAATTGTATCAGTTTCAGAAGCAGATTTGGACTACATATGGTCCGTATGTGTAGGAAACACCGTACATTTGTTCTGGGCACACTCAGATTGCCTGCTGTATTAGAGACTCTAGAAAGCAAGATCGTGCTTCTCATTCTAAAGCTGAGTGTGATCAATGGATGAGAACTCTGCTGTGTGTTTCCCTTCAGAGATGGAGTTAAATCCCAGGCTCTGTGTCTTACTACAAGCAAGACTTCGTTTCAGGTAAGGGCAGTCACTTTTCTGCTCAAACGAACTACATCGTTCATGAAGCTCACATGTTTCCTATCTTAACTGACAAGCATTGGATGTTAGAGGACTAGTGCTTTGTATCAGTTTCAGAAGAAGAGTTGGACTACATATGGTCCGTATGTGTAGGAAACTCTGTTCTTTGTTCTTCGCAAAATCAGATTTCCTACTGTATTAGAGACTATAGAAAGCAAGAGCGTGCTTCTTGCTGTAAAGCAGAGTGTTATCCATGGGTGAGAACTATGCTGTGTGTTTCCCTTCAGAAATGGATTTAAATCCCAATCTCTGTGTCTTCCTACAAGAAGACTTCGTTTCAGGTAAGGGCAGTCACTTTTCAGCTCAAACAAACTACATCGTTCATGGAGCTCACGCGTTTCTCATCTTAACAGACAAGCATTGCATGTTAGAGGACCAGTGCTTTGTATCAGTTTAAGAAGCAGAGTTGGACTAGATATGGTCCGTGTGTGTAGGAAACACAGTTCTTTTGTTCTCAGCAAAATCACGTTTCCTGCTCTCTTAGAGACTCCAGAAAGCAAGAGCGTGCTTCTTGTTCTAAAGCAGGGTATGATCAATGGATGAGAACACTGCTGTGTGTTTCACTTCAGAAATGGAGTTAAATCCCAGGCTCTGAGTCTTCCTACAAGCAAGACTTCGTTTAAGGTAAGGGCAGTCACTTTTCTGCTCAAACGAACTACATCGTTCATGAAGCTCACACCTTTCCCATCTTAACTGACAAGCATTGGATGTTAGAGGACCAGTGCTTTGTATCAGTTTCAGAAGAAGAGTTGGACTGCATATGGTCCGTATGTGTAGGAAACTCCGTTCTTTGTTCTGGGCACAATCAGATTTCCTGCTGTATTTGAGACTCTAGAAAGCAAGAGCGTGCTTCTTGCTGTAAAGCAGAGTGTTATCCATGGGTGAGATCTATGCTGTGTGTTTCCCTTAAGAAATGGAGTTAAATCAAAATCTCTGTGTCTTCCTACAAGCAAGACTTCGTTTCAGGTAAGGGCAGTACTTTTCAGCTCAAACGAACTACATCGTTCACGGAGCTCACACGTTTCTCATCTTAACAGACAAGCATTGGATGTTAGAGGACCAGTGCTTTGTGTCAGTTTCAGAAACAGAGTTGGACTAGATATGGTCTCTATGTGTAGGAAACACCTTTCTTTTGTTCTCAGCGCACTCACGTTTCCTGCTGTCTTAGCGACTTTAGAAAGCAAGAGCGTGCTTCTCGCTCTAAAGCAGAGTGTGATCAATGGATGAGAACTATGCTGTGTGTTTCCCTTCAGAAATGGAGTTAAATCCCAGATTCTGTGTCTTCCTACAAGCAAGATTTCGTTTCAGGTAAGGGCAGTCACTTTTCGGCTCAAACGAACTACATCGTTCATGAAGCTCACACGTTTCCCATCTTAACTGACAAGCATTGGATGTTAGAGGACTACTGCCTTGTATCAGTTTCATAAGAAGAGTTGGACTACATATGGTCCGTATGTGTAGGAAACTCCCTTCTTTTGTTCTGGGCACACTCAGATTTCCTGCTGTATTAGAGACTCTAGAAAGCAAGAGCGTGCTTCTCGCTCTAAAGCGGAGTGTGATCCATGGATGAGAACTCTGCTGTTTGTTTCCCTTCAGAGATGGAGTTAAATCCCAGGCTCTGTGTCTTACTACAAGCTAGATTCGTTACAGGTAAGGGCAGTCACTTTTCAGTTCAAAGGAACTACATCATTCTCAAAGCTCACACGTTTCTCATCTTAACTGACAAGCATTGGATGTTAGTGGACCAGTGCTTTGTGTTAGTTTCAGAAACAGAGTTGGACTAGATATGGTCCGTATGTGTAGGAAACACCGTTCTTTTGTTCTCAGCGCACTCACGTTTCCTGCTGTATTAGAGACTTTAGAAAGCAAGAGCGTGCTTCTCGCTCTAAAGCAGAGTGTGATCCATGGATGAGAACTATGCTGTGTGTTTCTCTTCAGAAATGGTGTTAAATCCCAGGCTCTGTGTCTTCCTACAAGCAAGACTTCGTTTCAGGTAAGGGCAGTCACTTTTCTGCTCAAACGAACTACATCGTTCACGAAGATGACACGTTTCTCATCTTAACTGACAAGCATTGGATGTTAGAGGACCAGTGAATTGTATCAGTTTCAGAAGCAGATTTGGACTACATATGGTCCGTATGTGTAGGAAACACCGTACATTTGTTCTGGGCACACTCAGATTGCCTGCTGTATTAGAGACTCTAGAAAGCAAGAGCGTGCTTCTAGCTCTAAAGCAGAGTGTGATCCATGGATGAGAACTCTGCTGTGTGTTTCCCTTCAGAGATGGAGTTAAATCCCAGGCTCTGTGTCTTACTACAAGCAAGACTTCGTTACAGGTAAGGGCAGTCACTTTTCAGTTCAAAGGAACTACATCATTCTGGAAGCTCACACGTTTCTCATCTTAACTGACAAGCATTGGATGTGATGACCAGTGCTTTGTATCAGTTTCAGAAGCAGAGTTGGACTAGATATGGTCCATATGTGTAGGAACCACCGTTCTTTTGTTCTCAGCACACTCACTTTCCCTCTGTCTTAGAGAATTTAGAAAGCAAGAGCGTGCTTCTCGCTCTAAAGCAGAGTGTGATCCATGGATGAGAACTATGCTGTGTGTTTCCCTTCAGAAATGGAGTTAAATCCCAGACTCTGTGTCTTCCTACAAGCAAGACTTCGTTTCAGGTAAGGGCAGTCACTTTTCAGCTCAAACGAACTACATCGTTCACGGAGCTCACACGTTTCTCATCTTAACAGACAAGCATTGGATGTTAGAGGACCAGTGCTTTGTGTCAGTTTCAGAAACAGAGTTGGACTAGATATGGTCTCTATGTGCAGGAAACACCTTTCTTTTGTTCTCAGCGCACTCACGTTTCCTGCTGTCTTAGCGACTTTAGAAAGCAAGAGCGTGCTTCTCGCTCTAAAGCAGAGTGTGATCAATGGATGAGAACTATGCTGTGTGTTTCCCTTCAGAAATGGAGTTAAATCCCAGATTCTGTGTCTTCCTACAAGCAAGATTTCGTTTCAGGTAAGGGCAGTCACTTTTCGGCTCAAACGAACCACATCGTTCATGAAGCTCACACGTTTCCCATCTTAACTGACAAGCATTGGATGTTAGAGGACTACTGCCTTGTATCAGTTTCAGAAGAAGAGTTGGACTACATATGGTCCGTATGTGTAGGAAACTCCCTTCTTTTGTTCTGGGCACACTCAGATTGCCTGCTGTATTAGAGACTCTAGAAAGCAAGAGCGTGCTTCTCGCTCTAAAGCAGAGTGTGATCCATGGATGAGAACTCTGCTGTTTGTTTCCCTTCAGAGATGGAGTTAAATCCCAGGCTCTGTGTCTTACTACAAGCAAGATTCGTTACAGGTAAGGGCAGTCACTTTTCAGTTCAAAGGAACTACATCATTCTCAAAGCTCACACGTTTCTCATCTTAACTGACAAGCATTGGATGTTAGTGGACCAGTGCTTTGTGTTAGTTTCAGAAACAGAGTTGGACTAGATATGGTCCGTATGTGTAGGAAACACCGTTCTTTTGTTCTCAGCGCACTCACGTTTCCTGCTGTATTAGAGACTTTAGAAAGCAAGAGCGTGCTTCTCGCTCTAAAGCAGAGTGTGATCCATGGATGAGAACTATGCTGTGTGTTTCCCTTCAGAAATGGAGTTAAATCCCAGACTCTGTGTCTTCCTACAAGCAAGACTTCGTTTCAGGTAAGGGCAGTCACTTTTCTGCTCAAACGAACTACATCGTTCATGAAGCTCACACGTTTCCTATCTTAACTGACAAGCATTGGATGTTAGAGGACTAGTGCTTTGTATCAGTTTCAGAAGAAGAGTTGGACTACATATGGTCCGTATGTGTAGGAAACTCTGTTCTTTGTTCTTCGCAAAATCAGATTTCCTGCTGTATTAGAGACTATAGAAAGCAAGAGCGTGCTTCTTGCTGTAAAGCAGAGTGTTATCCATGGGTGAGAACTATGCTGTGTGTTTCCCTTCAGAAATGGATTTAAATCCCAATCTCTGTGTCTTCCTACAAGCAAGACTTCGTTTCAGGTAAGGGCAGTCACTTTTCAGCTCAAACAAACTACATCGTTCATGGAGCTCACACGTTTCTCATCTTAACAGACAAGCATTGGATGTTAGAGGACTAGTGCTTTGTACCAGTTTAAGAAGGAGAGTTGGACTAGATATGGTCCGTATGCGTAGGAAACACCTTTCTTTTCTTCTAAGCACACTCACGTTTCCTGCTGTCTTAGAGACTCTAGAAAGCAAGAGCGTGCTTCTTGTTCTAAAGCAGAGTGTGATCAATGGATGATTACACTGCTGTGTCTTTTACTTCAGAAATGGAGTTAAATCCCAGGCTCTGAGTCTTCCTACAAGCAAGACTTCCATTCAGGTAAGGGCAGTCACTTTACTGCTCAAACGAACTACATCGTTCATGAAGCTCACACGTTTCTCATCTTAACTGACAAGCATTGGATGTTAGAGGGTCAGTGCTTTGTATCAGTTTCAGAAGCAGATTTGGACTACATATGGTCTGTATGTGTAGGATACACAGTCCTTTTGTTCTGGGCACACTCATATTACCTGCTATATTAGAGACTCTAAAAGCAAGAGCGGGCTTCTCGCTCTAAAGCAGAGTGTGATCCATGGATGAGAACTATGCTGTGTGTTTCCCTTCAGAAATGGAGTTAAATCCCAGGCTCTGTGTCTTCCTACAAGCAAGACTTCGTTTCAGGTAAGGGCAGTCACTTTTCAGCTCAAACGAACTACATCTTTCATGGAGCTCACACGTTTCTCATCTTAACAGACAAGCATTGGATGTTAGAGTACCAGTGCTTTGTGTCAGTTTCAGAAACAGAGTTGGACTAGATATGGTCCCTATGTGTAGGAAACACCGTTCTTTTGTTCTCAGCGCACTCACGTTTCCTGCTGTCTTAGAGACTTTAGAAAGCAAGAGCGTGCTTCTCCCTCTAAAGCAGAGTGTGATCCATGGATGAGAACTATGCTGTGTGTTTCCCTTCAGAAATGGAGTTAAATCCCAGGCTCTGTGTCTTCCTACAAGCAAGACTTCGTTTAACGTAAGGGCAGTCACTTTTCTGCTCAAACGAACTACATCGTTCATGAAGCTCACACGTTTCCCATGTTAACTGACAAGCATTGGATGTTAGAGGACCAGTGCTTTGTATCAGATTCAGAAGAAGAGTTGGACTACATATGGTCCGTATGTGTAGGAAACTCCGTTCTTTGTTCTGGGCACAATAAGATTTCCTGCTGTATTAGAGACTCTAGAAAGCAAGAGCGTGCTTCTTGCTGTAAAGCAGAGTGTTATCCATGGGTGAGAACTATGCTGTGTGTTTCCCTTCAGAAAAGGAGTTAAATCCCAAATCTGTGTCTTCCTACAAGCAAGACTTCGTTTCAGGTAAGGGCAGTCACTTTTCAGCTCAAACAAACTACATCGTTCATGGACCTCACACGTTTCTCATCTTAACTGACAAGCATTGGATGTTAGAGGGTCAGTGCTTTGTATCAGTTTCAGAAGCAGATTTGGACTACATATGGTCTGTATGTGTAGGAAACACAGTTCTTTTGTTCTGGGCACACTCATATTACCTGCTATATTAGAGACTCTAAAAGCAAGAGCGTGCTTCTCGCTCTAAAGCAGAGTCTGATCCATGGATGAGAAAAATGCTGTGTGTTTCCCTTCAGAAATGGAGTTAAATCCCAGGCTCTGTGTCTTCCTACAAGCAAGACTTCGTTTCAGGTAAGTGCAGTCACTTTTCAGTTCAAAGGAACGACATCATTCACAAAGCTCACACGTTTCTCATCTTAAGTGACAAGCATAGGATGTTAGAGGACCAGTGCTTTGTATCAGTTTCAGAAGCAGAGTTGGACTAGATATGGTCCGTATGTGTAGGAAACACTGTTCTTTTGTTCTGAGCACACTCACATTTCCTACTGTCTTAGAGATTTTAGAAAGCAAGAGCGTGCTTCTCGCTCTAAAGCAGAGTGTGATCCATGGATGAGAACTATGCTGTGTGTTTCTCTTCAGAAATGGTGTTAAATCCCAGGCTCTGTGTCTTCCTACATGCAAGACTTCGTTTCAGGTAAGGGCAGTCACTTTTCTGCTCAAACGAACTACATCGTTCACGAAGATCACACGTTTCTCATCTAAACTGACAAGCATTGGATGTTAGAGGACCAGTGAATTGTATCAGTTTCAGAAGCAGATTTGGACTACATATGGTCCGTATGTGTAGGAAACACCGTACATTTGTTCTGGGCACACTCAGATTGCCTGCTGTATTAGAGACTCTAGAAAGCAAGAGCGTGCTTCTAGCTGTAAAGCAGAGTGTGATCCATGGATGAGAACTCTGCTGTGTGTTTCCCTTCAGAGATGGAGTTAAATCCCAGGCTCTGTGTCTTACTACAAGCAAGACTTCGTTACAGGTAAGGGCAGTCACTTTTCAGTTCAAAGGAACTACATCATTCTCGAAGCTCACACGTTTCTCATCTTAACTGACAAGCATTGGATGTGATGACCAGTGCTTTGTATCAGTTTCAGAAGCAGAGTTGGACTAGATATGGTCCTTATGTGTAGTAACCACCGTTCTTTTGTTCTCAGCACACTCACTTTCCCTCTGTCTTAGAGAATTTAGAAAGCAAGAGCGTGCTTCTCGCTCTAAAGCAGAGTGTGATCCATGGATGAGAACTATGCTGTGTGTTTCCCTTCAGAAATGGAGTTAAATCCCAGACTCTGTGTCTTCCTACAAGCAAGACTTCGTTTCAGGTAAGGGCAGTCACTTTTCTGCTCAAACGAACTACATCGTTCATGAAGCTCACACGTTTCCTATCTTAACTGACAAGCATTGGATGTTAGAGGACTAGTGCTTTGTATCAGTTTCAGAAGAAGAGTTGGACTACATATGGTCCGTATGTGTAGGAAACTCTGTTCTTTGTTCTTCGCAAAATCAGATTTCCTGCTGTATTAGAGACTATAGAAAGCAAGAGCATGCTTCTTGCTGTAAAGCAGAGTGTTATCCATGGGTGAGAACTATGCTGTGTGTTTCCCTTCAGAAATGGAGTTAAATCCCAATCTCTGTGTCTTCCTACAAGCAAGACTTCGTTTCAGGTAAGGGCAGTCACTTTTCAGCTCAAACAAACTACATCGTTCATGGAGCTCACACGTTTCTCATCTTAACAGACAAGCATTGGATGTTAGAGGACCAGTGCTTTGTATCAGTTTCAGAAGCAGATTTGGACTACATATGGTCTGTATGTGTAGGAAACACAGTTCTTTTGTTCTGGGCACACTCATATTACCTGCTATATTAGAGACTCTAAAAGCAAGAGCGTGCTTCTCGCTCTAAAGCAGAGTGTGATCCATGGATGAGAACTATGCTGTGTGTTTCCCTTCAGAAATGGAGTTAAATTCCAGGCTCTGTGTCTTCCTACAAGCAAGACTTCGTTTCAGGTAAGGGCAGTCACTTTTCAGCTCAAACGAACTACATCGTTCACGGAGCTCACATGTTTCTCATCTTAACAGACAAGCATTGGATGTTAGAGGACCAGTGCTTTGTGTCAGTTTCAGAAACAGAGTTGGACTAGATATGGTCTCTATGTGTAGGAAACACCTTTCTTTTGTTCTCAGCGCACTCACGTTTCCTGCTGTCTTAGCGACTTTAGAAAGCAAGAGCGTGCTTCTCGCTCTAAAGCAGAGTGTGATCCATGGATGAGAAATATGCTGTGTGTTTCCCTTCAGAAATGGAGTTAAATCCCAGATTGTGTGTCTTCCTACATGCAAGATTTCGTTTCAGGTAAGGGCAGTCACTTTTCGGCTCAAACGAACTACATCGTTCATGAAGCTCACACGTTTCCCATCTTAACTGACAAGCATTGGATGTTAGAGGACTACTGCCTTGTATCAGTTTCAGAAGAAGAGTTGGACTACATATGGTCCGTATGTGTAGGAAACTCCCTTCTTTTGTTCTGGGCACACTCAGATTGCCTGCTGTATTAGAGACTCTAGGAAGCAAGAGCGTGCTTCTCGCTCTAAAGCAGAGTGTGATCCATGGATGAGAACTCTGCTGTTTGTTTCCCTTCAGAGATGGAGTTAAATCCCAGGCTCTGTGTCTTACTACAAGCATGATTCGTTACAGGTAAGGGTAGTCACTTTTCAGTTCAAAGGAACTACATCATTCTCAAAGCTCACACGTTTCTCATCTTAACTGACAAGCATTGGATGTTAGTGGACCAGTGCTTTGTGTTAGTTTCAGAAACAGAGTTGGACTAGATATGGTCCGTATGTGTAGGAAACACCGTTCTTTTGTTCTCAGCGCACTCACGTTTCCTGCTGTATTAGAGACTTTAGAAAGCAAGAGCGTGCTTCTCGCTCTAAAGCAGAGTGTGATCCATGGATGAGAACTATGCTGTGTGTTTCCCTTCAGAAATGGAGTTAAATCCCAGACTCTGTTTCTTCCTACAAGCAAGACTTCGTTTCAGGTAAGGGCAGTCACTTTTCTGCTCAAACGAACTACATCGTTCATGAAGCTCACACGTTTCCTATCTTAACTGACAAGCATTGGATGTTAGAGGACTAGTGCTTTGTATCAGTTTCAGAAGAAGAGTTGGACTACATATGGTCCGTATGTGTAGGAAACTCTGTTCTTTGTTCTGGGCACAATCAGATTTCCTGCTGTATTAGAGACTCTAGAAAGCAAGAGCATGCTTCTTGCTGTAAAGCAGAGGGTTATCCATGGGTGAGAACTATGCTGTGTGTTTCCCTTCAGAAATGGATTTAAATCCCAATCTCTGTGTCTTCCTACAAGCAAGAATTCGTTTCAGGTAAGGGCAGTCACTTTTCAGCTCAAACAAACTACATCGTTCATGGAGCTCACACGATTCTCATCTTAACAGACAAGCATTGGATGTTAGAGGACCAGTGCTTTGTATCAGTTTAAGAAGCAGAGTTGGACTAGATATGGTCCGTATGTGTAGGAAACACAGTTCTTTTGTTCTCAGCAAAATCACCTTTCCTGCTCTCTTAGAGACTCCAGAAAGCAAGAGCGTGCTTCTTGTTCTAAAGCAGAGTATGATCAATGGATGAGAACACTGCTGTGTGTTTCACTTCAGAAATGGAGTTAAATCCCAGGCTCTGAGTCTTCCTACAAGCAAGACTTCGTTTAAGGTAAGGGCAGTCACTTTTCTGCTCAAACGAACTACATCGTTCATGAAGCTCACACGTTTCCCATCTTAACTGACAAGCATTGGATGTTAGAGGACCAGTGCTTTGTATCAGTTTCAGAAGAAGAGTTGGACTACATATGGTCCGTATGTGTAGGAAACTCCGTTCTTTGTTCTGGGCACAATCAGATTTCCTGCTGTGTTTGAGACTCTAGAAAGCAAGAGCTTGCTTCTTGCTGTAAAGCAGAGTGTTATCCATGGGTGAGATCTATGCTGTGTGTTTCCCTTCAGAAATGGAGTTAAATTCCAGGCTCTGTGTCTTCCTACAAGCAAGACTTCGTTTCAGGTAACAGCAGTCAATTTTCAGCTCAAACGAACTACATCGTTCACTGAGCTCACACATTTCTCATCTTAACAGACAAGCATTGGATGTTAGAGGACCAGTGCTTTGTACCAGTTTAAGAAGGAGAGTTGGACTAGATATGGTCCGTATGCGTAGGAAACACCTTTCTTTTCTTCTAAGCACACTCACGTTTCCTGCTGTCTTAGAGACTCTAGAAAGCAAGAGCGTGCTTCTTGTTCTAAAGCAGAGTGTGATCAATGGATGATTACACTGCTGTGTGTTTTACTTCAGAAATGGAGTTAAATCCCCGGCTCTGAGTCTTCCTACAAGCAAGACTTCCATTCAGGTAAGGGCAGTCACTTTACTGCTCAAACGAACTACATCGTTCATGAAGCTCACACGTTTCTCATCTTAACTGACAAGCATTGGATGTTAGAGGGTCAGTGCTTTGTATCAGTTTCAGAAGCAGATTTGGACTACATATGGTCTGTATGTGTAGTAAACACAGTTCTTTTGTTCTGGGCACACTCATATTACCTGCTATATTAGAGACTCTAAAAGCAAGAGCGGGCTTCTCGCTCTAAAGCAGAGTGTGATCCATGGATGAGAACTATGCTGTGTGTTTCCCTTCAGAAATGGAGTTAAATTCCAGGCTCTGTGTCTTCCTACAAGCAAGACTTCGTTTCAGGTAAGGGCAGTCACTTTTCAGCTCAAACGAACTACATCTTTCATGGAGCTCACACGTTTCTCATCTTAACAGACAAGCATTGGATGTTAGAGTACCAGTGCTTTGTGTCAGTTTCAGAAACAGAGTTGGACTAGATATGGTCACTATGTGTAGGAAACACCGTTCTTTTGTTCTCAGCGCACTCACGTTTCGTGCTGTCTTAGAGACTTTAGAAAGCAAGAGCGTGCTTCTCCCTCTAAAGCAGAGTGTGATCCATGGATGAGAACTATGCTGTGTGTTTCCCTTCAGAAATGGAGTTAAATCCCAGGCTCTGTGTCTTCCTACAAGCAAGACTTCGTTTAACGTAAGGGCAGTCACTTTTCTGCTCAAACGAACTACATCGTTCATGAAGCTCACACGTTTCCCATGTTAACTGACAAGCATTGGATGTTAGAGGACCAGTGCTTTGTATCAGTTTAAGAAGCAGAGTTGGACTAGATATGGTCCGTATGTGTAGGAAACACAGTTCTTTTGTTCTCAGCAAAATCACCTTTCCTGCTCTCTTAGAGACTCCAGAAAGCAAGAGCGTGCTTCTTGTTCTAAAGCAGAGTATGATCAATGGATGAGAACACTGCTGTGTGTTTCACTTCAGAAATGGAGTTAAATCCCAGGCTCTGAGTCTTCCTACAAGCAAGACTTCGTTTAAGGTAAGGGCAGTCACTTTTCTGCTCAAACGAACTACATCGGTCATGAAGCTCACACGTTTCCCATCTTAACTGACAAGCATTGGATGTTAGAGGACCAGTGCTTTGTATCAGTTTCAGAAGAAGAGTTGGACTACATATGGTCCGTATGTGTAGGAAACTCCGTTCTTTGTTCTGGGCACAATCAGATTTCCTGCTGTGTTTGAGACTCTAGAAAGCAAGAGCTTGCTTCTTGCTGTAAAGCAGAGTGTTATCCATGGGTGAGATCTATGCTGTGTGTTTCCCTTCAGAAATGGAGTTAAATTCCAGGCTCTGTGTCTTCCTACAAGCAAGACTTCGTTTCAGGTAACAGCAGTCAATTTTCAGCTCAAACGAACTACATCGTTCACTGAGCTCACACATTTCTCATCTTAACAGACAAGCATTGGATGTTAGAGGACCAGTGCTTTGTACCAGTTTAAGAAGGAGAGTTGGACTAGATATGGTCCGTATGCGTAGGAAACACCTTTCTTTTCTTCTAAGCACACTCACGTTTCCTGCTGTCTTAGAGACTCTAGAAAGCAAGAGCGTGCTTCTTGTTCTAAAGCAGAGTGTGATCAATGGATGATTACACTGCTGTGTGTTTTACTTCAGAAATGGAGTTAAATCCCAGGCTCTGAGTCTTCCTACAAGCAAGACTTCCATTCAGGTAAGGGCAGTCACTTTACTGCTCAAACGAACTACATCGTTCATGAAGCTCACACGCTTCTCATCTTAACTGACAAGCATTGGATGTTAGAGGGTCAGTGCTTTGTATCAGTTTCAGAAGCAGATTTGGACTACATATGGTCTGTATGTGTAGGAAACACAGTTCTTTTGTTCTGGGCACACTCATATTACCTGCTATATTAGAGACTCTAAAAGCAAGAGCGGGCTTCTCGCTCTAAAGCAGAGTGTGATCCATGGATGAGAACTATGCTGTGTGTTTCCCTTCAGAAATGGAGTTAAATTCCAGGCTCTGTGTCTTCCTACAAGCAAGACTTCGTTTCAGGTAAGGGCAGTCACTTTTCAGCTCAAACGAACTACATCTTTCATGGAGCTCACACGTTTCTCATCTTAACAGACAAGCATTGGATGTTAGAGTACCAGTGCTTTGTGTCAGTTTCAGAAACAGAGTTGGACTAGATATGGTCACTATGTGTAGGAAACACCGTTCTTTTGTTCTCAGCGCACTCACGTTTCCTGCTGTCTTAGAGACTTTAGAAAGCAAGAGCGTGCTTCTCCCTCTAAAGCAGAGTGTGATCCATGGATGAGAACTATGCTGTGTGTTTCCCTTCAGAAATGGAGTTAAATCCCAGATTCTGTGTCTTCCTACAAGCAAGACTTCGTTTAACGTAAGGGAAGTCACTTTTCTGCTCAAACGAACTACATCGTTCATGAAGCTCACACGTTTCCCATGTTAACTGACAAGCATTGGATGTTAGAGGACCAGTGCTTTGTATCAGTTTCAGAAGAAGAGTTGGACTACATATGGTCCGTATGTGTAGGAAACTCCGTTCTTTGTTCTGGGAACAATAAGATTTCCTGCTGTATTAGAGACTCTAGAAAGCAAGAGCGTGCTTCTTGCTGTAAAGCAGAGTGTTATCCATGGGTGAGAACTATGCTGTGTGTTTCCCTTCAGAAAAGGAGTTAAATCCCAAATCTGTGTCTTCCTACAAGCAAGACTTCGTTTCAGGTAAGGGCAGTCACTTTTCAGCTCAAACAAACTACATCGTTCATGGACCTCACACGTTTCTCATCTTAACTGACAAGCATTGGATGTTAGAGGGTCAGTGCTTTGTATCAGTTTCAGAAGCAGAGTTGGACTAGATATGGTCCGTATGTGTAGGAAACACTGTTCTTTTGTTCTGAGCACACTCACATTTCCTACTGTCTTAGAGATTTTAGAAAGCAAGAGCGTGCTTCTCGCTCTAAAGCAGAGTGTGATCCATGGATGAGAACTATGCTGTGTGTTTCTCTTCAGAAATGGAGTTAAATTCCAGGCTCTGTGTCTTCCTACAAGCAAGACTTCGTTTCAGGTAAGGGCAGTCACTTTTCAGCTCAAACGAACTACATCGTTCACGGAGCTCACACGTTTCTCATCTTAACAGACAAGCATTGGATGTTAGAGGACCAGTGCTTTGTGTCAGTTTCAGAAACAGGGTTGGACTAGATATGGTCCCTATGTGTAGGAAACACCGTTCTTTTGTTCTCAGCGCACTCACGTTTCCTGCTGTCTTAGAGACTTTAGAAAGCAACAGCGTGCTTCTCGCTCTAAAGCAGAGTGTGATCCATGGATGAGAACTCTGCTGTATGTTTCCCTTCAGAGATGGAGTTAAATCCCAGGCTCTGTGTCTTACTACAAGCAATACTTCGTTACAGGTAAGGGCAGTCACTTTTCAGTTCAAAGGAACTACATCATTCTCAAAGCTCACACGTTTCTCATCTTAACTGACAAGCATTGGATGTTAGAGGACCAGTGCTTTGTGTCAGTTTCAGAAACAGAGTTGGACTAGATATGGTCCGTATGTGCAGGAAACACCGTTCTTTTGTTCTCAGCTCACTCACGTTTCCTTCTGTCTTAGAGACTTTAGAAAGCAAGAGCGTGCTTCTCCCTCTAAAGCAGAGTGTGATCCATGGATGAGAACTATGCTGTGTGTTTGCCTTCAGAAATGGAGTTAAATCCCAGCCTCTGTGTCTTCCTACAAGCAAGACTTCGTTTAAGGTAAGGGCAGTCACTTTTCTGCTCACACGAACTACATCGTTCATGAAGCTCACACGTTTCCCATCTTAACTGACAAGCATTGGATGTTAGAGGACCAGTGCTTTGTATCAGTTTCAGAAGAAGAGTTGGACTACATATGGTCCGTATGTGTAGGAAACTCCGTTCTTTGTTCTGGGCACAGTCAGATTTCCTGCTGTATTAGAGACTCTAGAAAGCAAGAGCATGCTTCTTGCTGTAAAGCAGAGTGTTATCCATGGGTGAGAACTATGCTGTGTGTTTCCCTTCAGAAAAGGAGTTAAATCCCAAATCTGTGTCTTCCTACAAGCAAGACTTCGTTTCAGGTAAGGGCAGTCACTTTTCAGCTCAAACAAACTACATCGTTCATGGACCTCACACGTTTCTCATCTTAACTGACAAGCATTGGATGTTAGAGGGTCAGTGCTTTGTATCAGTTTCAGAAGCAGATTTGGACTACATATGGTCTGTATGTGTAGGAAACACAGTTCTTTTGTTCTGGGCACACTCATATTACCTGCTATATTAGAGACTCTAAAAGCAAGAGCGTGCTTCTCGCTCTAAAGCAGAGTCTGATCCATGGATGAGAAAAATGCTGTGTGTTTCTCTTCAGAAATGGAGTTAAATTCCAGGTTCTGTGTCTTCCTACAAGCAAGACTTCGTTTCAGGTAAGGGCACTCACTTTTCAGCTCAAACGAACTACATCGTTCACGGAGCTCACACGTTTCTCATCTTAACAGACAAGCATTGGATGTTAGAGGACCAGTGCTTTGTACCAGTTTAAGAAGGAGAGTTGGACTAGATATGGTCCGTATGCGTAGGAAACACCTTTCTTTTCTTCTCAGCACACTCACGTTTCCTGCTGTCTTAGAGACTCTAGAAAGCAAGAGCGTGCTTCTTGTTCTAAAGCAGAGTGTGATCAATGGATGATTACACTGCTGTTTGTTTTACTTCAGAAATGGAGTTAAATCCCAGGCTCTGAGTCTTCCTACAAGCAAGACTTCCATTCAGGTAAGGGCAGTCACTTTTCTGCTCAAACGAACTACATCGTTCATGAAGCTCACACGTTTCTCATCTTAACTGACAAGCATTGGATGTTAGAGGGTCAGTGCTTTGTATCAGTTTCAGAAGCAGATTTGGACTACATATGGTCTGTATGTGTAGGAAACACAGTTCTTTTGTTCTGGGCACACTCATATTACCTGCTATATTAGAGACTCTAAAAGCAAGAGCGGGCTTCTCACTCTAAAGCAGAGTGTGATCCATGGATGAGAACTATGCTGTGTGTTTCCCTTCAGAAATGGAGTTAAATTCCAGGCTCTGTGTCTTCCTACAAGCAAGACTTCGTTTCAGGTAAGGGCAGTCAGTCTTCAGCTCAAACGAACTACATCTTTCATGGAGCTCACAGGTTTCTCATCTTAACAGACAAGCATTGGATGTTAGAGTACCAGTGCTTTGTGTCAGTTTGAGAAACAGAGTTGGACTAGATATGATCCCTATGTGTAGGAAACACCTTTCTTTTGTTCTCAGCGCACTCACATTTCCTGCTGTCTTAGCGACTTTAGAAAGCAAGAGCGTGCTTCTCGCTCTAAAGCAGAGTGTGATCCATGGATGAGAAATATGCTGTGTGTTTCCCTTCAGAAATGGAGTTAAATCCCAGATTCTGTGTCTTCCTACATGCAAGATTTCGTTTCAGGTAAGGGCAGTCACTTTTCGGCTCAAACGAACTACATCGTTCATGAAGCTCACACGTTTCCCATCTTAACTGACAAGCATTGGATGTTAGAGGACTACTGCTTTGTATCAGTTTCAGAAGAAGAGTTGGACTACATATGGTCCGTATGTGCAGGAAACTCCGTTCTTTTGTTCAGGGGACACTCAGATTGCCTGCTGTATTAGAGACTCTAGAAAGCAAGAGCGTGCTTCTCGCTCTAAAGCAGAGTGTGATCCATGGATGAGAACTCTGCTGTTTGTTTCCCTTCAGAGATGGAGTTAAATCCCAGGCTCTGTGTCTTACTACAAGCAAGACTTCGTTTCAGGTAAGGGCAGTCACTTTTCAGCTCAAACAAACTACATCGTTCATGGAGCTCACACGTTTCTCATCTTAACTGACAAGCATTGGATGTTAGAGGGTCAGTGCTTTGTATCAGTTTCAGAAGCAGATTTGGACTACATATGTTCTGTATGTGTAGGAAACACAGTTCTTTTGTTCTGGGCACACTCATATTACCTGCTATATTAGAGACTCTAAAAGCAAGAGCGTGCTTCTCACTCTAAAGCAGAGTGTGATCCATGGATGAGAACTATGCTGTGTGTTTCCCTTCAGAAATGGAGTTAAATCCCAGATTCTGTGTCTTCCTACAAGCAAGACTTCGTTTCATGTATGGGCAGTCAATTTTCTGCTCAAACGAACTACATCGTTCATGAAGCTCACACGTTTCCCATCTTAACTGACAAGCATTGGATGTTAGAGGACTACTGCTTTGTATCAGTTTCAGAAGAAGAGTTGGACTACATATGGTCCGTATGTGTAGGAAACTACGTTCTTTTGTTCTGGGCACACTCAGATTTCCTGCTGTATTAGAGACTCTAGAAAGCAAGAGCGTGCTTCTCGCTCTAAAGCAGAGTGTGATCCATGGATGAGAACTCTGCTGTGTGTTTCCCTTCAGAGATGGAGTTAAATCCCAGGCTCTGTGTCTTACTACAAGCAAGACTTCGTTACAGGTAAGGGCAGTCACTTTTCAGTTCAAAGGAACTACATCATTCTCAAAGCTCACACGTTTCTCATCTTAACTGACAAGCATTGGATGTTAGAGGACCAGTGCTTTGTGTCAGTTTCAGAAACAGAGTTGGACTAGATATGGTCCGTATGTGCAGGAAACACCGTTCTTTTGTTCTCAGCGCACTCACGTTTCCTGCTGTCTTAGAGACTTTAGAAAGCAAGTGCGTGCTTCTCCCTCTAAAGCAGAGTGTGATCCATGGATGAGAACTATGCTGTGTGTTTGCCTTCAGAAATGGAGTTAAATCCCAGGCTCTGTGTCTTCCTACAAGCAAGACTTCGTTTAAGGTAAGGGCAGTCACTTTTCTGCTCAAACGAACTACATCGTTCATGAAGCTCACACGTTTCCCATCTTAACTGACAAGCATTGGATGCTAGAGGACCAGTGCTTTGTATCAGTTTCAGAAGAAGAGTTGGACTACATATGGTCCTTATGTGTAGGAAACTCCGTTCTTTGTTCTGGGCACAATCAGATTTCCTGCTGTATTAGAGACTCTAGAAAGAAAGAGCGTGCTTCTTGCTGTAAAGCAGAGTGTTATCCATGGGTGAGAACTATGCTGTGTGTTTCCCTTCAGAAAAGGAGTTAAATCCCAAATCTGTGTCTTCCTACAAGCAAGACTTCGTTTCAGGTAAGGGCAGTCACTTTTCAGCTCAAACAAACTACATCGTTCATGGACCTCACACGTTTCTCAACTTAACTGACAAGCATTGGATGTTAGAGGGTCAGTGCTTTGTATCAGTTTCAGAAGCAGATTTGGACTACATATGGTCTGTATGTGTAGGAAACACAGTTCTTTTGTTCTGGGCACATTCATTTTACCTGCTATATTAGAGACTCTAAAAGCAAGAGCGTGCTTCTCGCTCTAAAGCAGAGTCTGATCCATGGATGAGAAAAATGCTGTGTGTTTCCCTTCAGAAATGGAGTTAAATCCCAGGCTCTGTATCTTCCTACAAGCAAGACTTCGTTTCAGGTAAGGGCAGTCACTTTTCAGTTCAAAGGAACGACATCATTCACAAAGCTCACACGTTTCTCATCTTAAGTGACAAGCATAGGATGTTAGAGGACCAGTGCTTTGTATCAGTTTCAGAAGCAGAGTTGGACTAGATATGGTCCGTATGTGTAGGAAACACTGTTCTTTTGTTCTCAGCACACTCACATTTCCTACTGTCTTAGAGACTTTAGAAAGCAATAGCGTGCTTCTCGCTCTAAAGCAGAGTGTGATCCATGGATGAGAACTATGCTGTGTGTTTCTCTTCAGAAATGGAGTTAAATTCCAGGTTCTGTGTCTTCCTACAAGCAAGACTTCGTTTCAGGTAAGGGCAGTCACTTTTCAGCTCAAACGAACTACATCGTTCACGGAGCTCACACGTTTCTCATCTTAACAGACAAGCATTGGATGTTAGAGGACCAGTGCTTTGTACCAGTTAAAGAAGGAGAGTTGGACTAGATATGGTCCGTATGCGTAGGAAACACCTTTCTTTTCTTCTCAGCACACTCACGTTTCCTGCTGTCTTAGAGACTCTAGAAAGCAAGAGCGTGCTTCTTGTTCTAAAGCAGAGTGTGATCTATGGATGATTACACTGCTGTGTGTTTTACTTCAGAAATGGAGTTAAATCCCAGGCTCTGAGTCTTCCTACAAGCAAGACTTCGATTCAGGTAAGGGCAGTCACTTTTCTGCTCAAACGAACTACATCGTTCATGAAGCTCACACGTTTCTCATCTTAACTGACAAGCATTGGATGTTAGAGGGTCAGTGCTTTGTATCAGTTTCAGAAGCAGATTTGGACTACATATGGTCTGTATGTGTAGGAAACAGTTCTTTTGTTCTGGGCACACTCATATTACCTGCTATATTAGAGACTCTAAAAGCAAGAGCGGGCTTCTCGCTCTAAAGCAGAGTGTGATCCATGGATGAGAACTATGCTGTGTGTTTCCCTTCAGAAATGGAGTTAAATCCCAGGCTCTGTGTCTTCCTACAAGCAAGACTTCGTTTCAGGTAAGGGCAGTCACTTTTCAGCTCAAACTAACTACATCTTTCATGGAGCTCACACGTTTCTCATCTTAACAGACAAGCATTGGATGTTAGAGTACCAGTGCCCTGTGTCAGTTTCAGAAACAGAGTTGGACTAGATATGGTCCCTATGTGTAGGAAACACCTTTCTTTTGTTCTCAGCGCACTCACATTTCCTGCTGTCTTAGAGACTCTAGAAAGCAAGAGCGTGCTTCTCGCTCTAATGCAGAGTGTGATCCATGGATGAGAACTATGCTGTGTGTTTGCCTTCAGAAATGTAGTTAAATCCCAGATTCTGTGTCTTCCTACATGCAAGATTTCGTTTCAGGTAAGGGCAGTCACTTTTCGGCTCAAACGAACTACATCGTTCATGAAGCTCACACGTTTCCCATCTTAACTGACAAGCATTGGATGTTAGAGGACTACTGCTTTGTATCAGTTTCAGAAGAAGAGTTGGACTACATATGGTCCGTATGTGCAGGAAACTCCGTTCTTTTGTTCAGGGGACACTCAGATTGCCTGCTGTATTAGAGACTCTAGAAAGCAAGAGCGTGCTTCTCGCTCTAAAGCAGAGTGTGATCCATGGATGAGAACTCTGCTGTTTGTTTCCCTTCAGAGATGGAGTTAAATCCCAGGCTCTGTGTC